>CAJVQA010003358.1:0-19649 GCA_910591915.1 Cetraspora pellucida | reverse complement strand
AAAATTTTCTACAAAAGTCTTGGAAGCTAGCTACAGTTTATTTGACAGCACTTTGCTTATTTTGTTGTTAAGACAAAATAGTTGTATTTTGTTTGCTATGTCTTTTTTTCTAAGGGTCCAAGTGAAGTTAGTTAGACCATTTTTATGTTTTTCTATATTTTTGCTTTTAGCCTTGTTTGGAAATTTGGGATCAGTGGAGAGAGTTCAATTTTATTTTATTTTTTATTTTATTTTTCTTTATATTTTATCTTTATTTTTCTTATTTTTCTTCTTTTCTTGTAATAATATAAAGTGAAAAGCTGATTTCCTTAATTAGTTATTTTGGCAAATACTATTTTTATATTATTGAATATTTTATTTTTTTTTCTTGTAATAATATAAAGTAATAGCTATATTTGTGAATAGTACTTTGGCAGGTACTAGCTTTGTGTTATTAGAATTTAAAAAGCCATATATAGCTTAAAACAGCCTAATTATCTGTTGCTAATCGTCTCTTCTAGTGTTTTAGGATACTTCTAAGTCTAGCATAAGTAATTCTTGTACAAGATAAACTATTTGTTAAGCCTAGCTAATACAAAAAGAACAATAGGTTAAATTTTCTCTACAACCAGCCTATCGTAAAGCTCCTTATAGTATCTAGAAGGCTATTGAATTTAAATTCTATTTTTAAATATTTATTTCTTATTTTTAGTTATTTTTAATTAGTTATTATTTTATTTATTTTTATATTTTTTCTTTTATTTTATTTTATTTTCCTTTAAATAAAAAGATCTTCCACTTGACACTTATTACTTTAAAATTTGCTACAGCTTGATAGTTTTTAGTAAATTTTATTACAATATCTCTTCTATGATTCATTATTAGAAAAAGTTCAAGAAAATAAAGTTTTAAAATATATAATTAAGCAGCAAGATTAAAAAAATATGCAATACAACAATATCACAAGATATTTTTAAGCAGTAATTGCATATGCAGATAATATAATATAAATTGCAAGTAACAAAAGACAACTAACTACTAAAGATCTTAAAAATAGCTAAAGAGTTTTTTAAAATAAATTATATAGAAATAAATAAGTTCAAATTAAAGCTAATAATAATAAATACAAAGATTAAAAAAAAAGAAAGAACATTAATATATAAAAAAAATAAGATAATAAAAGCATTAAGAAATAAGATAGTTTGCTTATTAGAAATATGACTAAACAATAGAATACAAGAAAGACAAGTAAAGAAAAAGTCAAAAGAAAAAATAAGCCAAACTATAAGAGATCTAAAGTATATAAAAATAATAATAATCTAGATTGCATATATAAACAATATAGTAATAATACTAAAG
Organism: Cetraspora pellucida; assembly: GCA_910591915.1. Lineage (NCBI taxonomy): Eukaryota > Fungi > Glomeromycota > Glomeromycetes > Diversisporales > Gigasporaceae > Cetraspora > Cetraspora pellucida. Next base: position 18,311 of record CAJVQA010003358.1, on the reverse strand, counting down.
TTAAGCTATATATTACAACTAATAAAGATATTAGACAAAAGTTTAAATAAATTATATTAACTAATAATAAGTCTAGTAAAACAAAAAAATAACTTGCAAAAAACAATAAAAAACTGCATAATAGAACATAAAGATCTTGGCAGCTATAGAATACTATAACAAGAATTAACTATAAAACAAACAAATAGCTTTTTAGCAAGATTAAACAGATAAAACAGTCTTGAATAATAACAAAACTAAGAATAATACAAGGCTATTAAAGAGCAGTTTTAACAAAAAACATATAGAAGCTAAAAAAATGCCAGAAATTAAAACATGTTAAAAGAATAATTTAGCATGTCTAACAATATTCAAAGCAAAAAAAAAAACTAAAAATAAATATAAAAATAGAAAGCAAATTATAAATAATGTTTGAATATAGCACTAAATATAAGAGCTTGTAAACATATATTTGTAGAAGAAAAAAGAAATTAAAATAAATAAAGCAGTTAAACCAGTTGCTTAATACAAGAAAAAAAAGCTAATTATATGACAGTTACTAAAAAACTATCAAGATCAATTAAATAAAGAAAAAAATAGAGTGGCTTAAGACAATAAAATCAAAGATGTTTGGTAATTTAGAAAGCAGAGAAATACAAAGACACTTTAGAATAAATAAACAAAATATTTAGATAATACAAGTTAAATAGAAACATATATTAAAAAATAAAAAAATAAAAAAATAATTAGTATATAATGCACAAAATTATAAATAGCTAGAAAAGATAATAAAATATATATATATATTAATTGAATACTAGTAAATGCAGAGCAAAAAAAATAAACTAGTAACTAAAATTAATAAATATAAAGGATATATATATAAAAAAAAACAGACAAAGAATAGTTGTCAACAATGAATAAAAATAAATAACAACATTAATATGATTTTAGATATATTAATAAAAAAAGATAGCAATTAAATTAAGATAGCAATAGATCAAATAACAAAAAAAACAAAGATAAACAAACTAAAAACTAAAGAATAAAAGCTTAAAGAACTTATAATAATAGAAAAGCTAAAAATAGAAATTATTAGATGACAGAAACTAAAAGAAAATACTAATTAAGAAATAATAAAAGTTTTAAGAAAGAATATAATAAGAAACAAGAATAAATATATGATATATACAAATGAAGCAGCTAATATAAAAGGAAATAAAAAAATAGAAACTATAAATAATATAAATATAGAATAGGTTTAAACAAACAAAACACAAGAATAGTTAGAAGAAAAGATAGCATTTGAATTAGAAGAATGGTAAACATCAATGATAGCAAAATTGATAATAATTTAAATAGCAATTTTAATGATACTAAAAAAGAAATAAATAGAGATATATACAAACAGTAATGCTACAATAAAAAATATTAGTAGAAGTTTAGAAAAAGTAAACAGGAATAAGATTATTAAAAAAAGAATACAATATGAATATAATAATTAAAACCTTCTCAAGACAAAAAACATTCAGATAGAATTAGTTAAAGTAAAAATTTATAGTAAAGATAGATAGAATGACAAAACTAATAATCTAGTGAAAAAGAAACATCAACAAGTAAAAAGATAATACAGGCCAAAAAAGTTAGTTGTAAAAAGATAAAATACTGTTTAAAGTAGAAAACAGATGAACTAACATACTAGCAAGACTGCTTTGTAAATTAGTAATAAATATAAGATTAAAAACAGAATAAAAAATAACAAAATTGTTATTGTAAAAGCTAAACTACTAAAAACAAATACCAAAATTGTAGTACCTAAACAAACAAAAATTTTTGAGTTGGAAAAGTCTTGAAGATACTACCAACTAGGCTGCTAAAACAAACCAGAAAAAAATAATATTGGGCTGATTCAATATACCTATAAACTAGTTATAGTTCTATATAAACTATCTGGATTAGAAGTCTAATAAAAAGGCAAAGATATCCTAAAATACTAGAGATATGCTATAAAATAGATGCTAAAGTCTGTGTGAACTTTATAAGAACATAGTAGTTTAATAGTTAGCCCTAACTACAAGTATTAGTTCTGCTATAATGATACTAGGTCAATTATAAAAATAAATACAGAAGACTTCAAAAAGTTTATTTCAAAAATAAAATAGTTCTAAGATTAAAATAATGATCTGGGCATCTGGATTTGATTCATTAAAATTAATACAGATTGTAAGTTCAAAAAGTTTAAAGTAAAACACCTAAGCAAAAGTGTTAAATACAGCAATGAGTAAAAAACCTTCAGACAAACTCCTTAAATAAGTAATATAAAAAGTTATATATATAGCTAATTGTACACTCTTTTATAGTAGTTTACTAAATCATATTACCAAAAAAGTTATTAATAAAAATCAAAAGATCAAAGAGGTTATTTTAAAAAAATAAAAATAAAAAAATAATAAGAGCAATTAAAAATTTAAAATTAAAAGTAAAGATTACAATTTATAATTAGATATATTTTTGAAAAAAGTTAAAAATAATTAAAAAAATACACTGTATAACAAGAAAAAGCAGTTTCAAAAGAAGTATATTTATAAAGTACATAATAGATAAACTTTTAATCTTAAAAGAACTTAATAAAAAAAGACCAGATGTATACATAATAGCAGAATATTAAGTATATCAAAATAAAATTAAAGAAATATAAGCATACTTAACAGCATATAAGGAGTAAAGAAATTTTTAAAAGAAAATTTAAAAAGTAATTATTAAAACAACATAGCAAAGATTGAAAAAAAAAATTCAGATTCTTTTATATATGTTATGCATAACACTTTTTAAAAAAACAGAAGTAAAGGAAATAAAAATGAAAGAAGTACTAATTAAAGTCCTAATTTTAAAAGAAACACAAGGTAAATTAATATAGTTCTTAAATATGAAATTAAAATAGTAGTTTGTAAATATAGTAACAATAACAGTTAGATATATTTTACAAATAAATATAGAAAATACAATATAAAAAATTAATAAATAAGAGAAAAAAATAAGAATAATAAATAAAATAAAAAAAAAAAGTAAATAAAAAGATGAAAGGACCAAGTAAAAAAAGAAAGATAAATCAACAAAGAATAGAAGAAAAAAAAGAAAAAATAAGAAAAAAAGTAAAGCAAGTTGAAAATAAAATAAGAAAGACAATATTAGAACTTATTATAAAAAAGAGAAGATTCTTTCATTATGAACTTTAAGTAGTTAAACAAGTAGCTTATTTCTGCTTGAAATAATATAACAGATTGCATTTAAATACTATTAAAGTGACTAGATGATGCTAGATTTAGGTATTAGAAATATTAAAAATAATAAATAATTTTTTAAATCTATAAAATTTAGTTTTTTAAAAAAATTTTTAAAAATTACAAATTCAATTTAGCTAAAATTTAGATATATTTAAAACTTGTATTGTATTTATTTATAATTAAATTTAAATTAAAGTTGTCAAAAGAATTATTATTTGAAATATACAAGTTTTTATATATTTTTATTAAAAAAACTAAAATCCAATATCATTTCTTTAAGGGTATGGGTTCCATAGCTTAGTGGTTAAGCTCCTATATCTTCCATAGTCAAGATCAATGATTCAAGTTTGGCTAGAGACAAAATTAAAAAATTTTAGTTTTTGTAATCTAATAAGAAGCCTGTAATTAAATATGAAACCCTGTAGTTGAAGTCCAAGTATAGTACAATGATGAAAATAAAAATTCTTGGAAAAAGATCCAATCATAGAGTAGAGGTACTATATGTAACAAGCAGTTGTTACAGAAAGTTATGTTTATAAAAAGATTGCATATATAAGTCCTTTAGGCTAGAACAGTATCAAAATTCTTATACCTTCTAATATAGGCAGTACCAACATCTTTGTACTCAATTTGTGAAGTACTTGCTTGAAAGAATAATCAACAAATTGTGTAAATAAGTCTTAATTGGAATTTAAGAAGAGGATTTGATTGGAAGAGTAATCTAAAAGTAACCAAGACTAGAATGATGAGAGAAGTGGTATACATGAGAACAGACTGTGATAAAAAATTGGTCTAACCAAAAATTGGAAGCATTTTTAACATAGCTAAATAATCTAATTATAAAAAAAAAGATCTTAGAGATAGGAATATAACTTCCTTATATAATGTAAAAGTATTAAATCAGGTTCTGATTATACCTATATAGAAGTCTATGATGAACAAGACTAGGAATCAACCAACTAATATGAAATAAATCTGCAAATTAGTATGGTATCACTGAGATTGGTATACCTTCCTAGATATAACCAGAATTATCTTGCAGATATTGTTGAATAAGTTGAAAGCTTGCAATATATAGTAGTATAGTATTACTAGAATTAGAGAAACTTCCTAGATATAACCAGAATTGTTCTGTTTGTAAGTACAACAAGTCTCAGTCTCTACCATAAAAAGAAACACCATGTTGAAGGTTAAATGCAATATTGAGTTACTATATGATACTAAGACCTAAGATATCTGCAAAAATAATGACAACAAATTTGGCTTGAGATATGAATTGATCAAAAAGACTAATGATGACAGCAGATCTAACTTAAGATACAGGTTTATTACAGATCCTAGACTATTGTCAGAACACCTTAAAAGAAATAATAACAGACATACCAAAAATAAGAAGATTATAAGGATCAGATATATCTGAATAGAACCAATTTAAAAGTAATACAGTAATGAAAAAATGAGAAATGTAGGAAACAGAAGAAACAAGACCAGATAAAACATGTGAATGAGACACATAGGTATGATTTACAGAAGACAGTACTCCTAACATTTGGGATGCTATATTAAGTTCAATAGATATCTTGTCTATGTAGCAGTTTAATGTATGTCATAATTGCAAGTGGTTGTCAAGGTAACTGCATGCAAGCATGTGACAGACATGCACTTAGGTACCATAAAGGTAACTGGGTGAAATCAGTAATGTAAAATTAGATAGTATATAGTATTAGTAATAATTGATACTAAAAATATAACCATAAATCTGTACTATATTAAATTAAAGCTAATAAACCAACTGGCATTGTCACCAAAATTAAAAAAAAAAAAAATCATTTCTTTAAAATTAATAAATATAATATATTTTTTTAATATAATTTTATATATAAAATTAGATTGTCTAAAATATAAAGATAGAATTAATTAATAAAAGTTTAAAAATCTTAAAATTTTTAATAATTTATTAATAAAAATATAAAAAATCTTATGATTCTTAAAACTTTATTAATTAATTCTATTTTATACTTTAAATAATTTTGTTCTATATATAAAATTATATTATTTCAATATTTAAACTTTATAATTTTAAATTTTAAGAAAATAATATTGAATTTTAGTTTTTTGATTAAAAAATCTTTAAATTAAATAGTAAAAAAACTTGAAACTAGTTTTTAAAACATCAACAAGGTCTGAAGACTAAAAAACTCCAAATTGAATAGTAAAAAAAACTTGGGACCTAGCTTCCGGAGCATCACCTGAGTCCGAGAGCTAGTGTTTAAAATGGTTTTTTTTACGTACTATGTTACGATTTTACACCAAATTGGCCTATATACAAAGAGTAAATCAAAATAACTTTTAATAAATATTTCTTAACAACTACCTATACAAATTCGATAAATTTGTTTTATTTTAATTTTATAAACTCATAAAATTCAAATAAAAAAATTTCATTAAATTTGAATAAATTGTTGAGAAAACTTTGCGTAAATTTAAAAAATTAAAATTTTGCTAAATTTTTTTGTTTTTTTTCTAATATTCTGATTATTTTTTTTTAATTATAGCAAAGATTTCTCGATAACCACTAAACCGAATTCATTTTGCAAATGTAGATAATAAAAAATTTTTACCGAATTTGGTCAAGTAGTTATTGAGAAACCTTTTAAAATGTTGGATGATCATTAAATTTTGATTGGTCGTGCGAAATTTTTAAGTAGGACAAGTAGGACAGTTAATAATTAGTACAGCCAATCAGTTCATAGGGAAGAAATTACCAGAATTCAGGTATCATATGACAGAGAAGTGACTTCATGCATATGTGACTAACATACTAATCAGAGATTCTTTTAAAAATGACATGATTCAATCGAAGCTTTAGTTTTTTTTAGAAATTTGGCACTGCCATTTGATCAGTCGATCAGTAATATGTGTGAAGTTCGATTTCTGAAAACTCTGACACATACCTATGTAAATCAATACTAGAACTTTAATAATGCACATTAATAGATAAGTATATTTTATTTAAAAAAACGGTTTATTCTATAAATAATATTCTGATTATATAAATATAAACTATTCTCTTTTTATGTCTCAAACAATTAGTTATTTTGGACGTAATTAGGTGTCGCGCAATGTAAAAGACTTGCAACTCCATTTTGCCGTCTAAGGTCACCTTGATTTGTGCGTGCCCCTTTTATTTGTAACGGTTTCAAATTGGTACGAATTAATAGAATTAATCATTTTTTAAAACCAAAAAGAAGGTTCAATAATGTGTTTGCAGCTTCTTTTTTAACGTTGATAGAATATAGCCAATATCCCATGACATGTCCCATGACATTGCGTTATGGTAATCAGAAATTCACCGGTAACATTAGTAGAAACTGATAAATTAACACGTAGGATGTAGTACCTTACAAAATGAAATATGGTAAACCTTTTGATCTAATGAACCCATTAAAGGTATATACGTACGTACAGTGTCTGAAAGTAGTTATTTGTTATTACAATATCGCGCGATTTTTTAGTCTCAACCTATGATATTTAGTACGCAAGTACATATGCTATTGCTAAATTTATATAGATAACGACGTAATAGACCAATTCTTCGAATTCTATAATGATGAAGGTTTTTTTTACACTGCTCTAGATATTTATTATTTTACTAGCCAAATTTATCTAATCAAGTTTTACGAATTTCAAAATGTCGTTGGTGTCACAAATAAAATCAAAAGGATACTTATTTACATCTTTAATCTTATCGTTGGACATCACAATTTTTTATTAAATCATATAATATAATAATAAACTCATTTTTTACAGTTGCCGCCCAAATGATTCACTAATTTCAGCCATTTGAAAATTTTTTTTTAAAAAAAAAGGCGATCTTTAAAACGCTTTGTAAATCTTTTTTTTTTTTTTAGCATTAACTAAAAACGATTATATTCGATATGTATCTATTTAAAATGCAGTTTCATAGAATTCTGCCATGCAAAGATCTTTTTTTTAGCGTGATAAAGAAGTAGTGATAAAGAAGTAATTTATACAACCAAGAATTGAGAACTTTTGTAGGCCCGGGACACGAGTACAATTGTCCTACGTAACCTAAAAATTTGTACACACCTACTGATACTTTTTTTTTCAAACCATGATCAGGGTTAATGAAAATGAACAAAACCATTACTTTATGAATCACGATAATTTGGGCAAGCCTACTTTTAAATAACTTAAAAATTATCGTCTTATCCGAATTAAAAATCTATAGTTTCAATTCGAGAACTCATTTTCTAAAAAAAATGATTTTGGTTAACATGTGATAAAACTTTATTACATAGAATAAATTACCTAATTTCTCATATCACGTGAGCCGCAACTTTGTGTGATCTAATAATAGGAAATTATCCTAATTACGTTCTTGTATGAGTTCATTGTAAGAAATCGCGAATTCGGTTTTACCGTTTTGGATAAATTATAAGCCTGTAACCTAAAAAAGGTTCTCAAAATTTAGCGTTAAGTGAAATGAAGTTTCCTTTTTATGTACATGCGTTCATTGGCTTGCTGTCAAATCGACAAAAAAATTGCGGCGTACTTTAAACCTTTCGTTGTTTTTTTTTATCTTTGTCTAAAAGGATTATGCGTAATCGGAGCATTGACCTTAGAAATATTCTATATACATAGTTACATACCGATACATAATAATGGGCTATTCTTTATGCATACCACGAAATTAATGTGGCTTTAAAAATCTTGCGAAACATTAAATGATAACACGGCGTAATTTTTCTTAGATAATTGGTCGATGCATCATTAATTATGGTCTTTGATGATTTTACATAGCGTATTTCTCCTTAGATCTCAGTTGTGATAATGTCCAAAACTGTTTCAATATAACGAAAGACTGGAAATTAACATTAACGGGTTTCATTGAACTTGGCAAAAAAATCAATACAACGAATCCTACAACGAATCCTAATGATAAGAACATACGGATTCGGTTCTTTATATGTTCATGTGGCGTTGTTTGTTCTTGTGGTAACTTGTAACATCCAGTATTTACTAAATAAATGATAGTACTACAGGGGAGCCAATTTTTAATTTAGAATATTAAAACTAGGAAATTTATTAAAAAGATTATCAACGGTTGACATAAATGATGTCATGTGATACAGAATCTTTTGACCAAAACATGCCTTATTACTGTATATTATCAATATTAGAAGAAAGTGAAAAAACCTGCACAAAACTTGCTGATAATCTGTTTAAAAACTTTCAAAGAACAATACACCTAACAAAATAGCAATCTACTTTCCCACACCGAATTGGATCAGTGATCACTACATGCTACACAGAAAAATCGTTCGACATTAATCTTGCAAAAAAAAAAAGACGTTTATTTTTCAAATTATTCTATGTGCGTATATCACGTGAATTCTCGACATACCCTTTACGTATACCGAAACGAAAACAAATAACAATAAAGACTAAAATGAGAGTGAATTATCAAAATTTGAATAATATATTGTATTTAAAAAATCTAAATGTCCAAGTTTTATAATTCATTTTCAATGAATGCAAAATAGTTTTTTTTTCTATATATACAGTATAAAAATAGCAGGATCAGAAACCATCAGGCATTCTCGCGAAAATTAAGGAACTTTACCAGGATGTAAGTCATTTTGAAATTCTTAGTCATCGTATAGGGTACAGATAAAAAATAAGCAAGCTGCCAAAGAACTAATAATTCGTCAGGAATTCCCAAACGAGAAAAGGAAAAAAAAAAATATATATGTGAGAGTTTGAACAAATTAATAGCCAATTCGCCAATAATATTTAACATCCAAAAAGACCTTTAACCGTTTACAAAGACGGAAACAAAACCAATCACTATTAAAATCAAAATAACAGAAATAAAACGTTCATACAATCCAGTTAGACATCCTGAAGCTGTATTATCATCATCATCAATAGTGTGATATGAAGTTTGTGGTTGTGTAGTTTGATAATTATTATAATATGGATAAGGGCGTGGTAATTGATAATAAGCTATGAATATGAAATAGAACAAATTTAATATTCAGATCTAATAAACTGATTTAATAAGTTTAATAATCAAATTGACTAAAAGAATATTACCAGTTCGATCTTGATTCAAACTTCCATAATATTGTAAATTTCCTCCAACACCATTACTAATGTAAGAATCAGGATGATTGTAAGGTAGGGGAGGTTGATTTGGAGATGCATAAATTATTGGATATTGTTGTTGTGGTTGTGGTTGTGGGTTTTGAGTTAAATTGCTTTGATAAGGAAGATGATGATTACATCGATAATTTTCAGGTATAGGTGGAACTACTCGGGAATGAAAATGGTCGACAGACGATTCGCCAACATTGGATACCAGATCCTGTTGCCGATTAGATTCTGCCCAGCGAGCATATTCCTCGTCTTGAAGTTTTTGAGCCAGACGAAAGTCAGAGTCTGGTGAGTTCTCCGAGTATGTATTTTGTGAATGTTGTTGGGTCTTTAAAAAAAAAAAATTTTTTTTTTCTCAATAGATCGTTAACAGACTCACCAGGACGAAAAGCATAGCCAAGCCACAAAACGCTTACCTGAGTCGTACTACCATCAGTGAACTGGTCAACCAGCGTATAGGGTGGAGGGGGTGTATGACCACTACGTTCTTCAGACTCATGAACTCGTTGCATTTTAAGAAGATTTTCGAAAGAAAAAAGCTTAGAATATGTAAACTTTCCGCTCAGACAAATTTGAATTTGTGGCTAACAATTATTTCCCTTTACGTTTAAAAAAAAAAAAACATATATATCGATATGTTCATCAATTACATCAATTGAATCAGTTTCAATTAGGCTGTATTCATCTGATCTATCTTTCTACATAATTCTGTAATTCATCTAATTCACCTGATTCAAATAAAAACCAAAGAATAATCCGGCTTTACCGGTTTTTTTTTTTTTACATTTACGTATATTGATATTTACGTATCGGTATACGTATTGATATGTACATATATATATTCTACGTATAAATCATGACTTAAATGCTAAATGCTCTGTTATCATCTGGTTATCATCTGGTTATCATGTCATCATCATATCTATACGTATACATTATCATTACTATATACACTGTAGCGCTAGTGTACAATGGTGTAATAAATTTTCTAGGGGCCGAAATATGAAAAGTCAGTTGCAAATAGTTAAGGTAGTACAATTGTACAGGATCAATCAGCGAATAAAGATTAGTGAAGGTTATATTTACACAATGGTGAAGCCAAAGAAAGTAAAAGGGTAAAACATAAACTTATATGTGCACCAAATAGTACACCACTTATGGATTAATAGTTCACTACATTTATAACTTTACAGTACTGTTTATGTTTACACTACGGTTTACTGTAAATTACCTCAAATGTGTGTACATGTATAATTTATATAATTTAATTTAATTTTATAATATTTAAATATTTAATAAATATTTAATATAATTTAATATAATTTATATACACTTATTTTTTTGTAACTTTAATAATTTCAAAAAGATATTAGTATCGGAAATGCGTGGCAAAGTCGATAAACAAAACCGGTAATGTACAGTCTAATGCAGTCTACTAAATTTAATAAAAGCCACTCACCACGAATATTCTGAATGTCCGCGCAAAAATTTATTAGTTGAACTCCACTTTTTTTTTTTGTAAATAAACTCCATTAAACAAAGTATTAAGGAAATATTACTACTTATATTCAACTATGGTTCACCAACTTTCTACTAATGAGAAAGAATCAAAAAGGTTATCTTCGTTAGAACAACGTGTAGAAGAATTAGAATATACATTCTTAAGAACTGCTAATACCATTTTAGAGGCGAAAGTCGCCGAGTTAGAAATTTCTTTAAAAGAGTCAAATGAGGAGCGCGATAAATTACGAAAATTGTTGGCTGAAACGGAAATTACCGAGAGAAAGGATGTTTCCGATTTCGATGCTGAAAATGTTTGTGAAGATGTTTGTGAAGATGTTTATGAAGATGTTTGTGATGATATTTGCGAAGATATTTGTGAAGATGTTTGTGAAGATGTTTGTGAAGACATTGGTTCGGACGGAGCAGACGATGGTTCCGAAAATTCTAAAATCTTAAAAAAAAATGTTGAGGATAAAGGATTTGAACGTGTATATGGTCGTATATTAAAACTTGTTAACAACATGAAGTCTGAGTGTACCAAGGCTATCCATTCTAAAATTCCCACTTCAAGTTTACCGAAGTTTGGATCTCCAAAATTTTCTAGCCCATTTGGCTCTCCATTTGGCTCTCCATTTGGCTCTTCATTTAGCTCTCCAAAGACTCCTCCCGCTAGTCCTTTCACACCAATGTCTTCAAAAATGCCTGTTCATTCAAGAGCATCCAGCGTGTCAGCTTCTTTTATCCCTTCAAGACCCAATACACCCAATACACCCAATACGCCTTCTAGTAGTATTAAATCATCAAGTATTCCTAGTAGTCCAATAACACCACCTGCAAGGCTTCCGGCTCCATTGAAAATACAAAATTTGCCATCCTCAAATTCCACACCAAATACCATTCGTTCTCCTACAACTCCTGTTAATTCTTTAAGTAACCCTGCGATTCAACAAAGTTTAAGGATGTTATCAAGATCAAGAACACCAAGTTTAACAAATTTATCTTCAAGTTTTAATTATGATTCTTCGATCCCCAGCCCTCTTAGTACACAGTCTTTCCAATCACATAATGGAATCTCCTCGATACCAAACATTCACTCTAATATTCCGTCTGGTCTTGCACAAAAACCCGCTAATACCAGCACACTACTTATGCATGATCGTGCTAAAAACAAATATTCACAAAATTGTTCCAACCTTACTCAATCTACTACATCATCTCAAGCAATTAAAGTATAGATATTTTTCTATGAAACCATAATCAAATATCGATGTCTTTTTTCGTACTTTAATGTATATTTTTATTTTATTTGTATAAATCTTTTTTTTTACTTAATTTCATTCATATTTCTTTCTATGCATACACATCATTTTACGTTTCATTATGTATAATCAAAGATTTTGTAACGATAAATGTATATAGGTTTTTTTTTTATTCCTTTTTTCAATTTCATTTTTTTTTTTTACATAATTTTTTTTTTTCTTTTATTCTTTGGGAATGATATTATTTTTCGGGAAAAATTATTGTTCGTTCCTTCATAATTTACCAATTTTCGTTTAATTTCACCTAATTCGTCTACAAAATCATTTTCATTGGAAAAATTCTTATGAATTAGAAAATAATAAAATTCAAAGAAAAAAAATAATTTTTTTTTTCACACGATAACTACGTATAACGTTTTTGTTCCGATTATTATTAAACGTGATTTTTTTTTTTACATTTACGCATTACGATTACCAAACTCAAAAAAAAAAAAAAAACAGATGCCTCGTGAAATAAAGATTTACCATTGATTCTCACAATAATTTCCTGATTTCTACCGGTATGTCATATGATCCAACCTTTAATTCCCATCATTTGAGCTATAAGATGAACGAAACCTGTTAATTTCTGTTTAAAGTATGGTTTATCTCTCTGCAAAATGTGCACTTACTATATGCAAAACTAAACATCTTGCATATGATCCAGTTTTTAATCTAAACTGATCATCAAATATTTATACTCGTTTTTGTTGATTTAACTAATGAATAACCTTTAGTATATTGTCATTGTATGCAGGAGAGAAATTTTTAGAAAATTTACTTACACAGTAAAGTAAAAAAGTCCAATTATCAAAGTTTTTTGGAAATATTTCATGTGCTTTATTTGTTAAGGGGCTTGTACATTTACCCGCATTGGTTGTTAATCATTGGTCTGTTCTTTGCTTTCTTTATTAGCATTAAATATATTCGTGTTAAATATTGTTAAATTTTTTTTCTATACGTATTAAATATCTGTATTTTCATTACATATTGATTTGTAATAATAACGATAATGATAATATATATTTAATAATAATATTATACGTATTATATAAATACGATAATATATAATAATAAGTTATGATAATAATAATGATGATAATACGTACGTATACGTATAATAACAATAAGAAGAATAATAATAATAACCATAATAATATATACAGTAATAATAATAATAATAATAATAACGATAATAATAATTTTTACATACCAGTTATATCGATATCGTTATTACTTATTGCTCATAATCGATCTTTATGTAGTGGCAATCAGGAGTGCAAAACCTTAAATTTATTAACAATTTCGTTATTAAACTCTAATTGGTGAAGTAAGTTATTCCCAATTTTTATTATACTCAACAAATCTATTAGTAATGGACCGTTCATTTATTAAAAATAATATGTAAAGCTGGTAAATCGGAAAAACGACCAATGTTATTGTTACATAATATTATTTAATAATACGACATATAACGTATATTTGATCATTATTCTAACAAATTACATAATTTATTTCTATTTAACGCAGTTTTTGTTAACCTGACTTATGTATGTCGGTGTTATCTCTCGGTATTAGCAAAATGTTACACACTCTTAGTTTTTCCACTTTGTAATCTTTGTAAGAACTAATGGTAAACAATTCACACCAATCCATTTTTGTATCATAAAACATGTTATTCTGTTCTAATTCTCTTTTTCTTTCTTTTACTCTCCCCTTTTGGTAATGTTTTCTTTTTCGGTAACGATATCGATTCATTGGTGGATTCTTCACTAGCTTCCTCTGGAACATCTTCATCTTCATTTTGGTTTTTTTGTTTTCTCCAATCAGTAGGATCTTTACGAAGTTGACTGGTAGTGTATAGTTCTGGAAGCACATCATCTGCAGAATTATGAAATAAATTGTTAATGAATAATATTGTTAATTAATAATATGAATTTATTATTTTATTACTGGTACTTACTTTTCATAGATCCAAATTTATTTATTTGATAAACCAATTGATGATCCCTTGAAGCTTTTTCGTACTATTCAAGAATAATATTATTAATTCTGTTAATTATACTCAATATTGTATAATCTTTTTTTTTTTCATTGCCAACCTTATTGTTGTCTTGTCTTAGGAAAAGAGTTATTAAACCTTCTTCAATGTCACCACCATCCTTCGATGAACTTGAGACCCACAAATTTCCTCGGAGATCATATGCACAATCCAATGGATTTGCATTAAGTGATAACGTTTGCATATACTTAACATGGCGTTGCTCTGCATCCCAATTTAATATTAAGACCCCTGGAAATCTTTTATATTAAACGCGTGTAATCACGTCAAATAAAAAAATTAAGGTTGATTAAACTATTTGCATCAAAAAAAAAAAACATACTTCTCTATGATTATGGCAATATGCTGCATAACAATGCTGCTTGAAATAGACATGACTGTAATGTTCTTTGATTCAGATATGGTATTCGTGGCATCAATGTTTGATTCGTTTGCTTCAATGAGCTTAATATAAAAAGATAATGACGAAAAATTCGTAATAATGCAGAAATAATATATATTTAGATTGAAATGTAACTTTACCTGATTTTGTATAAAGTTTTTAATATCAAGTGTTTGTATTAATCTCCCTGGCACATAATCCCATAAAGCAATAAAATCATCGCCACCTGCAGAAAGTAATAAATCAGAGTCCCAAGGTAATATGTGTAACCTTGACAGAAATCTAAAAAAAAAAAAAAAAACAATGACAAAATAATGGCATAAATTAAATAATATTTTATCTATTACAGATAATTATTGAACACAATAATTGCTTACTGTGTATGACCAAAACAATAAGATTCGATATTATATCCTTTTGGAAATTGACTGACACGTATATGTTCGTCACGGTCAGCTGTGATAACAAATTCATTGTTTGGTGTCAGCACCTATTTAAAACAATTATTGAAAAAGAATTACAAGATGAATTTGTTGGAAACTGAACTTTAACATTCGTTCTTTTTTATTACCATATCGGTGATCATAGATACGTGACCTAACAATAATTTTGAAGTATTCTCAGGATTTGTTGGATAACTATAGGTTAAAAAAAAATTATTTGGTTATTAAATAATTCGCGTAATTATTGCGGAGGCTACAACTGAAATTAAAATTTGGGTCTTTATTTGGATCTACTAAAATCTACTTATAATCTTTTATTAACAATTCAACCCTAAATTCTAATTAAAAAAATGTACCCCCAAAAAATTTAAAAATTTCAGCTTCAGCCGCCACAATTATTGAATAATTACCTATAAACGTCTCCAAATTTGTCTGCCGTTATAATTTGTGATCCATCGTTATTTAACGCAATGGATACGACGCGTTTCGGAACCGGTCTATAGTCAAATTATTTTAATTAATAAACTTTAGATAAATCGAGAATACTATAATAAATTTTACCTTGAACTAAGTAACTTCCATTCTTTAATATCCCAGACCTTCAAAAGCTTATTCTCGCCACTTGATGCGAGTAAAGATCCATCAACTTTATTGTGAAATGCAATGGCCCTTATGGAACCTTCTTTCACATCGCTAGTTGAAATATATTTTACTTGAGGTGTTGTAGGTTCTTGATCGGTATTATCTGAATATAAAGTACATGTACTAGCTATTATTGCACCTGTGCTATAAAATTTTATAAAATTTATAAAATTGTTAAGCATTTTATATGTGAAATTTATGCCAAAAAAAAGAATAAAGACCTTGTATCTAATGCTTGAAAATGTGATCCATATACCAATATCAAGAGATTCCTTGTTGAATGATGAAGTAATTTTCCAAAAGGAAGTCGATATGCCATAATTTTTAAGTCAAAACTAACGTTATACTTATCACTTCAATTTACAAATGCACGTGTTAGAATTAAAACATCTCTCTAGATAACGATAATGAATTTTAATTGGCTATCAAATTAAGTGACAGAAAATATGTATATAAATTAAACATTCATTTTTCGAATACCTGTTCAGGATCATCACTAAAAAATTCAGCATCATTTTCTTCTGGTCAGCTTCGTTTTAATGGTTTTTTCTTTCCCTTTTCATTAGAAAATTTATTTATGATTGGCGCTTTATTTGGTTTATTTATTGTTGTCTTAGAGGTTTTATTATCAGAAGATTTATTTATAATTTGCATTTTATTCTGATTTAATGGTTCCTTTTTCACTTTATTCATTTTCACTTTGGAGGCTTTATCATCAGAAGATTTATCTTCTACTATTTGCACCTTACTTCAACTTGATGATTCTTTTTTCACTTTATTTATTGTTATTTTAGAGGCTCTATTATTAGAAAATTCAATTTGCATTTTATTTTGATTTGACAGTCCTTTTTGCTTTTTATTCAATCTTGCTTCTTTTAATGTGAAAGCATCTTTAAGTTCAGAAATTTTCTTTTTAGCCTTGATAATTTTATTTGATATTGCATCTTGTTTATGGGAAGTTAATTTGCTAGTGAAAGAATTATTTTCTGAATTTGAATAATAATCTGATGTTTCATTTATTTTATAATAAATAATATCTTATATGAAAAAGATTTATATTTTGTTAAGAAAAAGAAAGACAATTTATAAATATAAAATCAGTAAAATTATATACATGTATGTACAATTAATTATTACTGCTTATAAACACTATCTCTGATGTAATACAACTATTTTTTTTATATATCACATAAATATATAAATAGTATTTTAAACAAATATATTTAAATTAATTAATATTATTTGTTATAAAAGTTCTATGATAAATTGTCTTTTATAAAAGTATATAATTTAATATATTATTATATATAATTTTAAAGTTTATTATAGCAATACTGTTGTTTTTTTTTCTTTTATCATCAAAATTTAATTATTGAAAAATTTTATTGTTATAAATAATTCAAATGATTATTAAAAGTTATTAAAAGAAAAAAAAATAAATAATAAAGGGTTAAAAGTCCTTTGTAATTGTCTAAAATGCTAAAGAACACCTTTAAGTCAAAATTTAGTTTCTATTTCAACATATATATATTATTATAAAAAGTATTCTTAAGACAAAAAATCTTAATTAAATAACAATAAACAAGGAATAAGTATTGTTAAACAAGAATTAAGTGATAATAAACAAGAATTAAACAATAATGAACAAATCTTTAATGATTAAATGCTGAGCAATACTGAAATTGTAGATCTAAAATCATTTACTAATTGTTAAATTATACTTTTAGAAAACTAGTAAAAAATAAGCAAATATTTTTTTTGTATTAGTATTTGTTTAAATTAATTAGAATAATAATTCTTATATATTGTTGAATTTGATTTTAGTATATCTAATAATGAACTACTAACAGATTCAAATTCAATATCAAATAGCAAGTCAAATAAAGATTATAAAGCAAATCAAATTTTAGATATTTTTATATTTTTTTTAATTCTTAAAATTTTTATTATTTTTTTAAATTATACAATAATTCAACTACTTTTTGGATTTTCTGAAGCTTTGAGACTTCTAAAAATAAAAGTTCATTCTAATATAAAAATGATATATTTTGTAAAATAATAGATGCTTTTAGTAAACAAAATATATTATTATATCATGTTACTAAAAAATTATTAAGTCTAGTATTAATTAATCCAATATGAATTGATTGTTATATAAAAAATTATTGCACCTTTATCAGTAATTTGAAAGATTTACAAGAATGTCTAGTTTGTAGAGAAGAAAGATACAAAGAAAACTCAAAAAAAAAGTTGTTATAAAAAATATAACATTTTTTTCTTTAAAAGATCAGTTTATTATTCAGTACCAAAATTCTTACCAGTCATTAAAATTACAATATCAAACTAATTATATAATAAATAAAGAATATAAACAATATAAATTATTTAGTAATATATTTGATAATAGATGATACTATAATAAAATTTACTAAAAACTAGCAAGCTGTAGTAATTTTTAATACACAAATGCCAAGTAAAAGATCTTTTATTTAAAGAAAAATAAAATAAATAAAAATAACTAAAAATAAGAAATAAATA
>CAJVQA010003357.1:0-19656 GCA_910591915.1 Cetraspora pellucida | reverse complement strand
AACTATTAGCTGAATGTACTATCAATAAAATCCTGGATCACAAGTACTCACCTTAATATTTAAAAAAAAAAAAAAAAAAATAATGTAACTATAATTACTAACATCTTATTTTAACTAATTAATAGAATGTTGTTACTGTAATACAGATGTATTTTTTTAAATTTTGTTTTTAGTAAGTTTTGAACTTACAATCTGCTACTTTGAGGAATAACAACTTATTCACTTTACTAAGTCATTACACTTTAGTTTAAAATATTAATTACATATATATTAGTATTATAAATTTAGATATCTTGTTTTAGAAAGATTTTTAACTAAAATTTTATATTTCATTGAAAATTATAATTTGGTATACTGGTGCATCATAATGCACCTATTATACTTTAGGGTAAGTATATTAGCACATAACAGGTTTTTTAGTTGAATTACATAACCTTGTGTAGCATATATAACCTTGTGTAATACAACATACAATCTTGTGTAACAGCATAATATATATTTGTTATATAAATTATATATATCAATTAGGTGTATTTATTTGTCTTATATAAAGGGTGCACTATAATGCAGGTGCACTATTTTAAAAAATCCTATTTCATTATATTAAATTTTAAGATACAAAAATTGTAATTTTTTTATTTATCAAAAATTTTAATTAAACTTAATAATTAGTAAAAAAAATTTTTGAAATTACTTTATAAAAATTTAATCCTATATACTTTTAGATATGAAAAATATCATATTTTAAAACCAATTAATATTTATAATAGGATTTAAAAATAGGTCAACCTGATAAAATTTTTTTATTTTTCGTTTTTTTGATCAAAGATGCGAAATGTAATTTAATAAAATTTTATTTAAAATTCCTGAAAATTGTAAAAGTATTTGCAAATCGTTATTCTGTACAAATTTACTTACTACGCCAAGTTTAATTTCCTTATTTAAAAAATAAGTTACATATGTAGTTACGATCATCATTAGGTACTAGTGAAAATTTCCTCCCTATTACATTACGTATCCATTTTGTGACACTATTAAATTCGGTTAATATATACGTAGAACGTTGAGAAAATATATGGCAATTTTCTACAGAAAATTGCAAACTTCAAATTGTATCTCCACGACATTCTACATAACGGATACCAAATTTTAATAAAAAAAAGAGATTATTACATTCACGTTAATAATAAAAATACTACTCCAACAGTATAATTTCGATAAAAATCTAAGTATTTCAGGTTATGAAAAAAAAGCTCTCTTTTTCATTATTAACCGTTATGTTTCACGCGAAATTTCCAAGTAGATTAATTTCAAGTTTGCAATTTTTTGTAGAAAATTATCGATAATCTATATATTAATCTAGTTAAAATCTCGCATAAGAATTCAATAGATAACATATTTTAATTTAATAGAGTGCTTTTTTTCACAACCCGAAAAATAATAAAAAGACACGAAGTTATACTGTCGCCGCAGTAGTTTGTTATGCGAAAATCTTCACTAATTGAATTTTCATATAGGAGTAGATCAACCAAAATTAACCAATCATATAAATATCTTCCCATGAACTCTATCACTGTTGCCATTACTAATTTGATAAATAATGGAAGACTCCAAAATCCAGGAAGCTAGAGAGACTATGGATAGTATGTTTATGCATCTTTTAACCTCTTTACTTGTGATATACTTGTTTTACTGACTTGTTTTTAATCGCTATCAAGTTCTTTACGAAATTTCTACCATACTTAATACAGGCTTGGATCGTGAAACACTTTCCTTGTGCTTAAACTTGTGTGAAAATGGCGTAAATCCTGAAGCTTTAGCTGTAAGTTTTCTTTATCCGTCAACCAAATTATTTCTGTAAAATACTAATTAAAATTATTTAGGCGGTGATAAAAGAACTTCGAAGAGAAAGTGCTGCAATAAAAGTATGTGCAAACATTAATACTCAAATGGTCTTTTAAAAATGAGGTTATTATTCATGTATGACTAAGTTTTTATATCTTTTCAAATTAAGTGAATCAAATATTAAACATCTTAAAATAAAGCTTAATCGGATGCAAGTCGGATAACATTTTACTAATATATTTATAATTTTATTGTTATTGTCTGAACATTTATTGAACATAATTCTCTACTTGGAAATTGACAATGTTGAGGGTCATCTGTGCAATTTCAAGTATTTTTGACTTGACTATGAAGTTTTGACATTTCTTAATAATTCACGATGGGAAGATGGGTTAGATCTAACCCTAACCTAAACCAACGTAATGTTACCCTCAAAATTAGCTTAATGCGGGCCGATGTCGATCAATCTAGGCCAATGATCGACATAAGAAAGTAGGAGTGCTAATAGGAGATGTCAAACAAGTATTCAATGTATAAAGAAAATCGATTTTACTAGAAACCAAAAATCTGTTTTCTAGAAATTAAATCCGTTTACCGGTTAATCGATCAGTATCCAATTGATCGGTAATAAAAATTGTAAATGGTTAAAGGAGCAGGTTAACGTTAACGTTAATAGGAACAACCAATTATTTGATTGGTTGTTTATCATATGATTTTGCAACCTCTTAACTACCTTTTGAAGCAAACCAAATACATCAAACATAACCAATAAAATCGCACGTTATGTTTAAAAAAAATAATGGTCCCATGTTTTTAATGAATTTGATTGGCTTAACAAACTATCACGTACTACATTTAACGTACAACCCACTCTCATTATAAAGAACTCTACATAGTGAAGATTATATAAATTCTCTCGATAGAATAAAACTTCGATATACTAAACTTTTTATTCACTGGTCGAGACATCAATAAACTATGTTATTTCCTATGTGGAAATCTACTTTATATGCTGGTAACACCTATGCTGTTACAGAGAATTGGTATCCATTGACTTTATCTCTTGTTATTTTTCGTGAAGAGTAATTCTCCTTATATAGAAGATTTGGTACAAGCAATTGGCTATGCATGTGATTAAGAATAGCATCCCTTTCTTAAAATCTAACGAGATAATAACCGACTTAACTGTTTATAATACTTTTATAACCGATCAATTATATATTAATCGATTAATCGGTTAAAGATTAAAGATTTCAAATCTCTATCATTATAACGATAGGGATTAACTCAAGATTGTAAAAAAATTACAATAATTTTTAGTATCTACAAGGAGTATTAAAAATATTCAAGCGAAAACATATTACTGATTCGCTTTCACGTGTCTATAGATGTGCTTACTTAAAGAATTGTCGATTTGTCTCGAATGGTATAGAAATATCGATTTTAATCATTAAAATATATTTGCCCATTAAAAAAATTTTAATATGGTAAATTTTTTAAAGGTATTACATCAAAAAATAGTAAACTCGTATCTCAGGTGGGAATTGCCTACTATATAGCACTAGATGAGTGTCGCCGAGGAAAAACCTGTCATTGGACTTTTAATTATAACTATCGATTCAATAGGCCTCTAAAAGTTGTGAGGGTATAATACTAGGGTGGTTTTATACGGTAATATCTAACGCTAAATGAAAATCGAATGATATTTTCGCACCATACATTGATTTGCCTTAATAAGAGGTACTTATCTAATGATGGTACATATACGTAATTAATCACGCCATATCGATATTACATCTTTTAAAAAGCCTAATACTTATAGTTACCTGATTTTGATGAGAAGCAGCAGCCAATAATAAATATTATCAGCTGGCTGCAAAGTTGTTACAACGCTCGAGACGAATTTTTGCATAGCGAATATTTTGAAATAACGAAGTTTTTTTGCTTCATAATTGTGTTTGATCATATAAAATTGTCTTTTGATAACCGAATATTTGTATATAGCGAAGGCATTAGGTCAGAATGTGCTATTACACACGATAAGATTTGTAGGCAGAAAAATGTCGCAGTACTGCAGCTTCTGCAACCACGTGACTTTACGTAGGACTTTTCAAAAAAAATTTTTTGTCAAAGTTAGTCATAGAAAAAATTATGTAATAATGTGTAAATTATCAATCTTGATGGTTCTGGTAATTTCGACAAATTCCAAATTCCACATGAAAATCTATATATATATAATAGGAGACCTACAAAAAAAAAATAATAAATCAAAAAAAAAATCAACCAAAATGTCTCTTATAAACCGTATTTTTCCATCACTTGCGCAAGATCTTAAACTTTTGGAACTTGAACCATTTTTCTCTCCAACATCACGCATTACAAGAACCTCTAATTTTCCTAGTGCATCCTCCGTTTTAAGCGGTTATTTTCGTCCGTCGGTTGATGTTTCTGAAACTGATAAAAATTATATCATAGAAGCAGAGGTTCCTGGCATGAAAAAAGATGATCTTTCGGTTGAATTCGTTGATAATACTTTGACCTTAAAAGGAAAAGTTGAAAGATTTAATGTTCGTGGTGATGATCAATTAAGAACTGTCGATACGACGCAGTCTAGTGGTGAAACAAAACCAGCTAATACTACAACCAGTGACGTAGTCGAAAGTGATCGAGAAAGTGCGTCCGTCGCAGAACCTACTTATTGGACTAGCGAAAGAGTTTTAGGAAGTTTTCAACGTTCTTTTACACTTCCTAATAATGCTGATAAGGATAATGTTAAAGCGCAGTATAAAGATGGAATTTTGTCGATCACCATTCCTAAAGTCGAACGTCAAAGTCAAAAGATTATCATTGAATAACATCATTGAATAATAACATTGAATAATATCATTGAATAATGGGGTTATGTCCTGTATGTAATTGCTCATTTGTAAAAATTCTCATAGTTAATAATAATAAAACAACTTTGTGTCAATAAATTTTCATGTGTATATTCTCTCATTTAATACGTATACATAAATATATAAGATTTCTATCTTTATTACGATTTGAATATAATAAATTTTGTACGGTGTTCGGGCTTAATAAGCGAAAAAACTAAACTGGTTAAGTTAATAAAAAGTCACATGTTTGTATATGTAATTTAGATTTCAATTGGTAAATAATGATGAGTAATTATCAGGTGTTGGGATCTTAAAACACGTGAAGTTAAAATTTAAGACTTGAAGAACCATTGAAAAGTACCTTTTCCTAATAGAAGCGTTAAATCTAATTCAAGTCTCCGAATTTTTTATCTTTGCAAAGATAAATTCAATGTCATCACCCATGGCAAACGGTACCCTTGAATCATCAGAAACAAATGGAAATAATTTTTGGACACATAAAGCGATCCTAGAGCGAGCAAGTATTTGCTTTAAATCCTCTTTCTTTTTATAAAATCTATAGTTTTGTTCTTATCCTTCCCCTTTATTACTCAGAAGTATCAAAAATTTCTCGATGAAGTAACACCATATGTGACTTATAGATGGATTGCCACTACGCTTCTAGGATTATTATTTATGATCCGCATTATTTCAGTGCAAGGTTTCTATATAGTAACATATGTAAGTACCGATAGATCTTTGATCTGTGATATTTTTGTATTAACTTATTTATTAATCACAGGCATTAGGAATTTATCTTCTTAATCTGTTCCTTGCATTCCTGCAACCTAAATTTGATCCTTCATTGGAGATGGACATTGCAGAAAGTGAGGTGGAAGAAGGTCCTTCGCTTCCAACAAAGGCTGACGAAGAATTTCGGCCATTCATTCGTCGACTGCCTGAATTTAAGTTTTGGTAAATCCCTATCTTTATTTCAATTAACTTTATTCATACATACTAAATCTTTTTTTATATATGTACTCTTTATACTTACCATTATTTTAATTCATTTTAGGCATTCATCAACAAAAGCCGTTATCATCTCTTTAATCTGTACCTTCTTTTCAATGTTTGACATTCCAGTCTTTTGGCCAATTCTTCTTATTTATTTTTGTATTCTATTCACTATTACCATGAAACGACAGATCAAACATATGATAAAATATAAGTATGTTTTTTGTGAATATCATTTCTTTTTGTATCGTTTGCTTGGTAAATTACTGTTTTCTCACGAAATATATATTTTATAGATATATCCCATTTGATATCGGTAAAAGGCATTATAAAAAATAAATATTTTTTAGTAGTGGTCTTCTTTAATACTTGTAAATCACATGATATAATAACATTATTAACGATCGGCTTAACAATACATCTCCTTGCAGGTTAGATGAGATGTAAAGTGTATATGCTTCTATACATATTTCTTGTTTTATACAATATTTCAATTAATATTATACTTTGAAATTTTAGTATTTAGAATTTTGTTTAATCATGTAACGAAAAAAAAAAAGAAAAAAATCTAATGATTGAAATTTATTTATATTTGTATTTACTTTTTATTTAAGATTTTGGTTTGACATTATCAAATTGTGTGAATTTATGCAATCTACCTAACTTATGTCTACAACTACCTATCGAGAATATATCGCACAATTACTAATAGATTTTTCGTATTTATCTTTATAGTCAAATTATGCCTGATTCTCCAGCTAATTAATTAGATTACTTTGTTAGAGTTTAGTAAAAAATATAATAGTTTCAAACTATAATATCAATATTATCCTGCCTCCCAGTAAAATAATCAATTTTTCTTTGAAAAAAGTCCCCAATTTGTCATTATTTTTGGGCATTGTTGTATAATATGACTTGCCCTTGGTGTCCTCCACTCTCCCAATTTGTCAAGTGTTCGTGCATAATGCATACATGTCTCACGAAAAAATTTGATATACATACGCTCGAATATTTTTTTCTATGGAAATTACAATATAAAACGTTAACATTAATTGTTAATAAAATTAATAAATAAACATATTATATACATATACAGTATATATATATCATGATTAAAAAAAAGAAATAATACAAACCTCAATTTTATGCTCTAATTGTTCTAAATGATTATATGCTTTATTATATTGATATTGTATTACGAAAGCTTCGGGTACAACCCATACTTCCGCTCCATTAAAATACATTTGTAATAAGCAAGCTGCTTTGCTTTTATCAAACATATCAAATCGTTCTGTACACCTAAACAATTACATGTTGAATCAAAATTTTATATTTATTTCTTGTTTCAATTCCATATATTTTCTATTATATTGAATCTTAACATACCAAGGAATATCGCTCCCTCGTTTCACAACAAAGTTTGGCTGATAATTTGAATCATAACCAAATGATACATTATATATTACCATGTTAATCCATTTTTCATAATTAGTAGGTCCCTTATTTAGTGGCCATCCTTGATCATTCATACCCATAACGTTAAATTGAACAAGTTGTATCAATTCATCGACTGTACTCGGAAAATCATATTTATTTGCAAATTCTGTAAAAGAAAAAGCTGGCAAAACTAAAATATCATTCTCCATGAGTAATTTCTTATGTTGTTTAAGATGATATTTTGCCATTGGTGATGGCCATGTTTCTTGATTAAGGAAAAGTACAAATTCTGACCGAGAAAAAAAACG
Source organism: Cetraspora pellucida (assembly GCA_910591915.1). Taxonomy (NCBI): domain Eukaryota; kingdom Fungi; phylum Glomeromycota; class Glomeromycetes; order Diversisporales; family Gigasporaceae; genus Cetraspora; species Cetraspora pellucida. The sequence continues at coordinate 12,194 of CAJVQA010003357.1, read as the reverse complement.
TGCAATATTTAAATGAATGTTTGTGGGTTTCAGAATTCTCGTTAAATTTTTTGGTCCTACAACCATATGAACATCAACGTGACGTTTAATAACTAAATTTTCCTTATAAAGATTAGTAAAAGTACGAAGTACATTGATAATATTGGGGTTGTCATTTTCTAAAGTTTCGGTTGATACGTGTAAAATAGCCGATATGGGTCCTAAATTATGCAAATCAAATAAATCTTCATAAAAGATAAATCTTTAATTTATTATATAGTAATAATTATAGTTAATCACCTTGCCATGCTTCTGCTAATCTTATTAAATCATCATAACTATCTTTAGTGACCAATGTTGTGACTGTTATTTCATCCTCCTCTGGCGTCAATTCTGCACGGAAATAAAAGGGAAAAATACCATCTGTAGATAATTGTGAACTTTCGGAATGCATCTTAAAAAAACGATATTCATTATTCATTTCTGATAGTGGAGAAATATTATTTGTGTCTAAAAAAAAATAATAGTGAAATCTTAAAATCGACAGATTTCTCAAAGCATTATTAAAACAATGATTTTGTTAGCCTACTATATGTTCTGTTTATAGGTCGTAAAGCTTTTCGAGATTTTCCAAGATGCTCGAAAAGATGTATAGAAGATAAGATTACAGAAAATGCAAAGTAACCAAGCACAAGTGCCCACAATATTGTTTTAAAAAACCATATTGAAAGGTTTCTCAAAGTAGGCCGTGGTAAAGTGCCAGCAATAGGTAATATATATGATCGTTGAAGCATTTGTAATGTTAAAGAAAGAAATTATGCTTTAAGTACCATGCGATAATCTAAGTATTAATCGTTTTACAAGGGATTTACGATTACCCCCTTGGTTTTACGCATTTTTCGAATTATATTTGGTTTTTTTTTCTTTTGTTTATTACTATTATAAGTATATATGATTCTGAACACATGATTGTGTAAATAAAGTTAAACGATATGTTAAATTGAACTTGCTTCAGGCCTGTTCCAAGTTGTACCAGATTTATTTTCGAAACTTCAGAACCATGTTGTAGTGTGTTGAAAATATGAAAAATAAGTTGGAATGAAACTGGAACAGTTATAAGCAAATCTGGAGTGGCTTTAGAATGAACCCAACCCAAGTTGAAGTGGGTTGAGAAATATCTCAACCCAAACCACTCCAATAGCAACCATACCAGGAAATTGGTTATAAGAAAAATCGCCAACGAATCTGATTATATCAGATTAAAGCAAGTAACGTCAAAAAACAAAATTTCTTTAAAGTTTTATTAGCAAGCATAGAACATCTTTTTTTATAAAAGCTCAAAATGTTGTTTATTTCTTAAACTATTTAGCAGCCAAATAACTCTTTATTAAGAATATATTTTTTTAAGTTAAAATGAAAATTTAATTTAATTTTTTTTTATATTTAAGTTCTTATTTTTATAAATAGAGTTTTTTATTTAAAGCATTTTTAAGCAAATACCTTTAAAGACAATCTTAATATATTGTAAGATATAATTAGTTATATATATACTTTTATGTTTTATTAATTTGTTTATTACTAGCTTTTACATTATATAAATGTTATATCTACAAGTCAACTACAGATTTTGTTTATTTAAACGTTTTATAATGTATTTTTAATTTGTATTATAAAGACTTTTTTTTTTTTTGCTTTTACTAAGGTTGTAGTTCTTGGCAGTTACTGCCTTTATTATGATTTTAATTATGGTTACATAACTTGTACAAGATGAGTGTGCAACTAGTTACACATACAGCTTTTGGTTATTTATTTAAGTAATTTGCTTGCAGATTTTACACTAGTTGTTATACTTGTAATTTGTTAAGAAATTACTTAATTAAACATTTTGATTCTTATACTACATTTAACAGATAGTGCATAAATTTCTATATTTTAAGTATTATTTAATTTAATCTTAATTTTCTTATCTGTACATCTATTAAGCTATTACATATTTTAGAATATGTTACTTGACTGTAAGGCTCTAAAAGATCTTCTTGTTAACTAACTACTCATATTTAGTTCTTGTTAACAGGACTTATCTTTACAAAGTTCATTTAAATCTCAGTACTAACTTTATAACATATTTCTAATATTTATAGTATATTTCTGTTTTTATTATCAAATTTTCAATTCAAATAACATAAAAGAACTGTGACCTGTTCTTAATATATTAGAATTATAATATCTGATATTTTTTTCCTTTATTTAAAACTTTTGACAACCTGGTTGATAATATCTTTTATTCAAAATTCTTGCTTGCTTGATTTTTTTATATTAGTATCTGTTTTCTAGGTTTAGTCTTTATAGTAGTACTGTTAAAGTTTTATGTTACTTTTTTATTTGAGTCTTTTCAAGTAGGTTCTGGTTTTTCAGTTTTACAGATTGTATAGTTACAAAGATTTATTTTGAATTTGCATTATCTATTACCAGTTTGTATTTTTTGTATAATGTTATAAACTGGTTAATATAGCTGCAGTTAAGCTAGCTAATGCAGCTGCAACTAAGTTGGCTTAGCTAACTAAGTTAGTTGATATAAAAAATCAGTTGGCTAATATAACTAAGGATTATATAATTATAAGTTGTTAAAATTTTGATACTTTAAGTTCTAAAAATAGAAAATAGATAAACATAAAATATAAGAAAGGTTTTGTAAAAAAAACTGTTAGTTAGTCATTTAATTGATATTTTAGTTAGCTGACTTAGCTGGCTGATTAAAACCATTCAGCTTACAATATAACTTTTATATAATCAGTTACACAGATGCCTTATAACTTACTAATCATGTTGATGTGATCATAGTTACAGATATTTTATTTTAACTAATCAACAGAATATTGTTATTATAATACTGTCTATATCTTATATAGGTAATTATCTAAATTTTTATTATTAGTAAGTTTTGAACTCACAATCTATCATTTAAAAAATTAACAACTTATTTACTTTACTAAGTTATCATACTTCTTATAAAAATATTTTTAGAATTATATATTTATTATTATTATTTTTTTAATATTAAAAATAAGTAAGTTTTTATTAATCATATGTTTTAGCTTTGTAATTATATTACAACAGCCACAGAAAGCAACTATAAAAAAAATATACAAATAGTCACTCATACAACTTTAGTTATTGTCTAATTTAAGTAGTCTGTTTAATGATTTTATATTAACTGTTATATCTAATCAAGTACTTTGCAAATTAAATACAAAGATATTGATGGTGTTTCATCTTTTGAAAATTTACTTGTACAATATTGCTGTGTAATCAAACCTTCTATAACATTGCTATTATATTAATGCCTTTTTTCTGCAGAGTTAATTTCTTTTTAAAAATTTCTAATTCATTTTTGTATTTTATTATAAAACTTTTTACAGGATTTTGTATTTGATTTGTCTTCTATTTTTAGATTACTGACTTAAAATTCTAAAATTTTGTTTCTAGTTTGACTCAAACTATTGATCTAGTTTGTAAGAGGTTAGCAGCTTTTATTATTAAATTATAAGACTTAACCTTTAAAGTAAACTACATTAAAATCTTAATGATTATATTATATTTGCACTAATAAAAACTAAAACAATTAGTAAAATAGGTAAATTAGTAGATACAAAAACTAAAATGTTTAAATAAGAAACTTACAAATAAGTTTTAAATATAACAACTACTGTAAAACTTTTAGATAAACTACTTAAATTAAATAATAACTAAAGTTGTACAAGTAACTAGTTATATACTTTACTTATAATTGTTTTTTGTAACTGTTATAATACAATTATAAAGCTAAAGTATATTATTAATAAAATTCTAAAATTTATTTTTTTATTTTTTATTCTTTGACAAAATTTTATTAATTGAAATATTATTTATTTTTAGTAATCCATTTTTTGTGATTACAAGCTCAGGATTATTTAAATACAGAAACTACATCTAAATATAACTTATCATACTAATCTATATTTAAATTAAAAGACTTTTCAGCTCTGTCAAGAACTGAACCAAAATGGATTAATTCTATTTTGTACTACCTCATTAATATCTTCATTAAACAACTGCATATACTCTACTTCTTTCTTCTTTCTTTTAATTATACTAATCTTATTCAACATATCTTTATTGTCTTCTCTTTTACTTTTACTTTTTTTTATACTACTTTTTTATCTTTACTTTTTTTTACTCTGCATCACTTTACTCTTGATGTTATTCTATTTTCATCTTTTCATTTAACTACTGTTTTACATCTTCTTCATTATATTTCTTTTCTAAACATTTCTTCTACAACCTTGATGTATAGTCTTACAAAATCTTTTACATCTTTTTATAAGACTTTTCTTGTATACAATTCTTTAAACATACTCTCTATTAATAAATCACATATGTATGACTTGATTTTTAACCTTCTCTGCATCAGTTTCTCCAACTAATATTTTATTTAAATTATGTTTTTTTTACATTAATCAATATTTTAACTCTTTAATATTATTTCAGTATTTACTATACTCTTCATATCTAAGCAAATAAACTGATGTTTCTTGCTCTGCATAGCACTCTTTGCATTCATTTGTTTTATATAAGTTTGGTGCTCTCTTCTTTAGTATATCAAGAACTGGTAAACTATTACTTATATACTTAATTTTAAATAAAATCTTCTTGCTCTTCTCTTATTATTTATACTTGATTTCTGTTAAGCTTCTGTTTTCTTTTTACAATGTTTTTTAGTCTCTTTACACTTTAGAATTTGGCTTAAGCTTTTTAATTATGATTGAACTTTTTCACTTTGCACTATTTATTATATTCATTAATATCTTAACAAACTTTCTTGTAGGTACTTCTACAACTAACTCTTTCTAGTACAATGCATATTAGAACTAACAATTCTTTTCAAGCTTCAAATCTGAGTATTACTTAGCAATATACTTTTCTTTGCAAGTTTGTTAGCTCTTTTATTTCATACTATTCTACTATAAGCTTTAACTTTAACCAATACTAATTCAATGTTCTTTGACTTGCATACATCTTAGATCTTTATTACTAATCTAAAATTTTTGTTTTTGCTTTATATTCTAATATTGTATAAAGGTTCCTTCTTTTTTAGACTTGTAATTGCTACAGCACTATTTAATTTAATTACTATTCTACTATTAGATACTACAACTAAAATTACTATCAACACTGCAGCTAGCTTTGCTTTTATTAATGATGGCTATTTCTTTAATCTAATTTTTCTTTTTATTATAATTTTATTTTCATTTTTACTGACCTGCACCCAACTTGCACCTATTCTGTATTCTTTTTCTTCTCTTACTAAGAAACTATCTGTATAAAACTTATACTTTACATTTTCTACTATAACTTTTTTTTAACTACTTTACCAATAAATTTTCCAAACTATTATTAAATTTTTGCATCTTTATCAAACTAATTTCATGTATATAAACTATTATTCCTTTATCTAAAACTTTTTTCTTATTTATATCATCTTCTTTTATATAGTCTTTCTTGTATTCTTTTAGTTTTTCAAGCAGAACTGAACCTCTTTTTTCATACTTTTGTCTTACCTTTAGCAGTATGTCTACTATTGCATTCTTTTTAATCTAATGCTAATAACTACTTGTATTGCTTTTATTATTTAAGTTGCTTTACTATACTTCACAAATACCGAGCAACTCTTTTTATTACCATGAGGCATGCTCTAATGATTTATTAATACTTCTTTCTTCTTCTTTTTAATTACTTTGCCTATTATTGGTTCTGCATTCTCTTTGTTTACTACTATCTATTTTCACTTTTTTTTGTCTTGTAATAACTTTTTGAACTCAGTTTTTATCACTATAATGTTTGTTTTTTGTATTTGGAACTTATTTCGAATTGTTCTACCTACTCGATTAATTAGCATCTTCTGTTCAATTTTTCCAAACTATTTTGCTTTTTATTCTTTTTGTGTACTTATTCATAGTGCTCTAAACTTTTTTCATATAATCATTTTTTTTCTTTCTTGATCAATTAGCTGTTATATATAAAACAATCTATATTTCATTAACATTCTACATGCTATTCTAAATGTCTTACTTTTCACCATGTGTACAGTTTTACTTATACTAGAAACTTGCCAAAGGATATTTTCTGCTTTTATCATTACACTTATTTCACTTGCCTTTAGCAATACTAAATACATCAGATTTCTTTTTCAGATTCTTTTTAAACTACTTGCATTTGCTGTACTCAAATCTTCTAATATCAGCCCAACTAAAGCATAACCTTGTTTTATATGTATTTTTGTTATTTCTCTAATTTGGTTTTGTTTATTCAATCTTCTTTGTATAAAGACCAACTGATTGCTAAATACTTCTTGGCTCAATATTTTACATCTTTCTAAATATTGATATACAATCATACTATTTTCTATAGTCACTAACAGACCTATTTTGTTTTTAATCAATCTAATTACTAGTTGATGCAAATAATTTAAATACTCTGCAGACATCTTTGTTATTTGCAATATATATATCAGTTTTGATATTATATATATATTATTAATGTATATTAGCTGGCTAATAGTTAATTTTTTAAATTACAAGCTTTGTATAAATTGTTGTATAATGTTCTTTGTTTTTTTAACAACTAGTTTTTTATTTGCTTCTATGCTCAACTATACTCTTAACATTCTTGTTAATAAACACTTTTCTTTGGCATGTAGTTGAAAGTTATCTATTAATATGCATCTTTCTTCTTTTCTTATACTAGAGTTGATTATCAATAGTTTTGACTTTATACTGTTAATCTGAATGTTATTAAACTTAAAAAACCTTTATGAAATCTTCACAATTGTTTACATTTTCTTTTTACTTTTTGCTATCTATATTGTATCATCTGCATAAGCAACTGCAACTTATCTTATTCTTTTTATATTAATTTTATTCATTTGCAAATCCACTATATTATATGCTTCAATCTTATATCTTAAGCTTGACTCATCTTGGATTCTTATTAATAGCAGATCATAAAATATTCTTTAAATTACTAGTAAAATTGTTTCTTCTTGTTCAATCTTATTACTAGCAACAAACATCTTTGTAACTCCAAACTCTATTATAATGTTGACTTCTCTTTTATCATAAAGCTCTAATATAAACTTTATTGTTTTTTCTAGCAACTTAATTCTTTGTAATGCCAAGTAAAGTAACATTATAGATACTAAATTGTATATTTTCTTTATATTTTGTATTAAAAGCTATAATTTTTTGTTATTTTCTTTTGTATCTTCTTTTATCATTTCTATTATATGAATTGTATCTTTTATTAAATTTCTTAATAAACTAGTGAAGTTTAGGCCTTTGAGTATTTTGTTTTCTGCTATTATTATAGACATTCTTTTTGTTATCACCTTAGTTAAACATTTCTAAAATGTCTCTAATAGTGCAATTGGTCTAATATTACAAAGCTTATATTTTTAGTTTTCATCTTTAGAAATTGGATATATTTATAATAGCTTTCACTTCTGTGGTATTTTTCTAAGCTTTAAACAAGTGTCTGTAAATTTTCTAAAAATTTCTTATGTCTTACCACTTGCACTCTTAATTAATTTATATCCAACTTTAAACAAACTAGGTGCTGTTTTGTTCTTGGTTTTATTTATTACTTTTAGTTATTCATTTATTGATATCTCTACTTTTAAATTCTTATACTATTTTTCTTTAATTTTCTTGAATGGTTTATAGAATTTTTCTATTACTTTCTCATTATCTATTACATTTTTTTGTTTAAATTGTTCACTGAAATATTCTCTTATTTGCTCTAATATTGCATTTGGTTCATTATATAAAATATAACTACCTTCTTTATGTTTTAATATATGATCAATTCTAATTTTGTTGTAAGGTTTGTTCAAAATACTTATAAGCATTCTTACTAGCTCTTTATCAATTTATTCATATCTTTTGTCTATTGCAATATTGATCTTAGCTTTTATATGTTTATCTTCTTTAATCTTTTCTATTATTTTTAGCAATTGCTATTATTTTTTAGCTAACTGGCACCATATTGCAAAATATATTGTATTATTATCTTTTAAATAACTTATTTCTAGTTCATGTTCTATATTTATTTTTTCTATTTCTAAATTAATCTCTTCTAAATTAAGTTCACATTTTTTTTTTCTTATTACTTTTTTGACTTTCTGCAGCACTTTACTAAGAGTCACAATGTTTTTATATAGTATTGATGTCTTTCTCTTCTTTTTAATGTTGTTCTTCTTTTGCATTATCTTTTTCTTAAATATGTTTCTATTAGCTACATTTTTTATTGCATAAGACATTATATTCTACACTTTGTTTATATCAATACTATAATCTTCTTTTTTGAATACTTTAAGTTTTTTGTTTTTTGACAGATAACTCTTAAGGTTTGTTTGATAATCCTTTCAATTTTTCTTTATTGTCTTCTTATATAAATAAATTATTATTGTTAGACCTTTTTTAATTGCTTTGCTATACTTTATGACTTGACTAAATGTTTAAATAATACTAATAATTAAATAATATTGTGATTACTAGACATTATAAATTTTGCATCAACAATATCTGCTTGTTCCACCTCTGATTGCAGATCTTCTGATACTCATATTTGGTCTATTCTTGTTTGTACATCTTGCTCTAATTAAGTATAACCTTTTAGCTTTAGTTTATATACTCTATATATATTACTGAACCTTTGATTTATTAACCATTTATATAATAGAAGAGTTTTATTACTTCTGCTACTACTACTACTTATTTTATCTAACTATATAATTAAAATCATCTATTACTATAAACTATAAATTATATGCTCTCTTTATATATATTATTATAATTACTTGCTATAACTTTTTAACTATTTTTCTATTATTCGAAGAAATATATACTACTATTATTATAATTTCTATCTGTTTGAAATAAAACTTTGTCCAATCAGGTATTTCTTAAATCTACACACTTTACCTATATGTTCCTCCTATTTTTGACTTACTAATAATCTAATATCAAATTTTTTTCTTTTTATAACTACACTTTATATCCAATAAGTTTTAAAATAATTATCTTCTAAACTAAATTTTAAGTCTTTATATTATTGTTTATTTTTACTAATCCAATTATTTTAATTTTTTCTTCTTTTGACTGCTTGACTATTGTTTTTAATTTAATCTTATTATTCTTTATCTTATTTATATTATAACATGCTATTCTAATACTTGATATAATATTATTACTTTTGTTGTATTCTCTTTATTTAGATCTAGTTCATTAATATTATCTTCTATTTCTGTATTTGACAAAGTGGCTTTCTTTTTCTAAAAAATGCCTATAACAACTTTTAGAAGTAATTAAAAAGACTACTTTCTAATTGTCTTTTTTCTATTTTATTTAATCTCTTTAAGATTCTGTTAAGAGTATCTTGTAAACTATTTCTTGGCTTTTTAATTTTAATTGCTTTTAATTAAGTCTTATTTTTATATTTCTCTTGATTATCTTCAACCTGCTAATTTTTTTTGTTGCTACTCTTCTTTTTATGTTTTTCTTTACTTTTTAAACACCTTTCAAACTATGCACTATTTTTAGCATCATAGTATTCTTTATTTCTCTTTTTTTATTTTTTTATTTTACTACTTTTATAAAACCTTGCAATGCATTACTCTAATTTTGTATTGTAATAGTATGGTTTTTTTCTTGTAGCTAATCTAAGGTCTTCTTTTGTTTTAAAATACATTGATGCTGTTTGTCACTAATTTTTATTTCTGTTTACTAATATGTAGACTGCTTTTGCTCTTACTGCTTTAAGTTGCCTTAATAGTAATATTTATATTACTGTTGTTAGAATATTTCTTACTATTGCTTTATATAAGGCTCTGTTTTCTAATACATCTCTTGCAAATGCTTCTGGAGTTATTCTATAGGTCTTGCCTTCTTTGAAGTGCACCAATCATGTCTAATTAAGTATTACTTTTCTTTTTTCATTCTTAAACTTAACTAAGAATGTTGCAGCCTTACTATTACCATAACTCTTCTATTGTATAAATCTAATTCTATTATAAACTATAGATACTTTCTTACTCATGCTAGATAAACTTTTATTAGAATATCCCATATTGTGAGATGCTATCTACTTCAGTTACTTTTTTATATCTTGTGACCAGTTTCTCTGTATAATCTGAAACTTTTTTTATATTTTTTTGCACTTGATTACCACTTTTGATAACTTCTTTTTCTAGTTCTGTTTTCTAATTTACTACTTCTTTGTTTATATTATGCTTCTCATCTAGCTCTATATTATTTACTGCATCTTTAATTTGACTGCTTTTTTTTCAATACTACCTTTTTTTTTCTTCTTCATATTTGGTTTGAGTTCAGCTATCTGTTTTTCTATAATACTATAATCTAAGCAGTTATATTCTTGTTTTATCAATATTTTCTTATTTGCCTTTACCTCTTTTTGTTGTTGACTACTACTTTTCTTTAGCTTCTTACTGTTTCTTGCTTGTATATACTTATAGTAATTATATAATTCTATTAAGTTTCTAAATATACAGACTAATACTAACTTAGTGCTAATAAGCTTAACTAATTTCTCATCTTTTCTTAACACTTTTGGTTTATGACTCTCTAGTATTTTTTTTTATATCTTGTCTGACTTGTTGAACAAATCTTGATACTTTTCTAGTTTCTTATTCTAGTCAATTTCTGTAGATACTAGCTGAACTTTCTGTATAATACTTCTTTGCATTATTCAATATCTTTGCTAGAAATACTCAATATGTAATTAATCTTTTCTGTCTATATTTGTTTGTTTATTTGCAAGATTACATATTTATTTATTTGTTTAGTTGTATTTACTATTTACTCTGCCTTATTTTACATGTTATGTATATGATTTGCAATATAAGGTTTCTGTGTTTTGCTGTTTTTTTTCAAAAAATTTTTGTAACCAAAAATTTTTTAATAGTTTGCTAATAAATTGCTATTATGTTGTCACTCTGGTTTACTGTACTAATGAATTATGTCTACTTTTCATCTAGCTTTTTTTTTGTTTAGTTGACTATTATACTTTGACTTGATAGTTTTTGGCTTTAAATTTGGTTATAAGAATCAGTAAAAAGAGTTTGTTTAATAATAATAAAATTTTGAATTGCAAATACTCATTTTAATATATATATAGAAGAGAGTTAATAAAAAAGAAACAAATTATTTTTAGTAAAATTTTTTTAATTTTTAAATTTAAATAACAACTATTTAATTAAATCTACTAAAAATTTTTTTATTTTAATTTTAAAATTATATAGAATTAAAATAAAAAAAATTATTAAATTTAATAAAATAATTGTTGAAATATTTAAGCTTAAAGTCAAAAAAACTTTTATTTAAAAAAATTTGTTCTTTTACTATTAACTCTCCTTCATATATTATTTTTTATATAATTTAGATAATATAATAAATTTTTATATAATAAATTAAAATATATTATTAATAAAACTTTTTTATTTTTTAATTAATTTTTATCAAAATTTAATAATATTGTCACAATTCAAAATAGAATTATCAATAATATATATAAGATCAAATATATATACAGTATAAATAGTAAATATATTCTATATAATTAATATATTATATATAGCATAAATAGCATATATTACAGGTCAAACAAATGAATAAAGAGTAAATAATAAATAAATAACAACAAATAACTGCTATTATTCTACTTTATATTTACCAAATAATAACAACAAATAGCAGCATAATAGCAAAATAATAGTAAAATAACAAAAAGTTTGTTAACATTATAAAGTTTTTTAAAATACTTACTAAATACTTATCAAGTAGTCTAAAAATACTTAGCAATTACTTATTGAATATAAGGTATATTAAAATTGTAATTATAAATATTAACCCTGCAGATGCCTCGACCAAAAATCATCAAGAAGCAAAATAAGAAATAACATAGAAATACACTAAAAAACAACACCTTGACTTATAGCAAAAAAGATAGAACAGCAAAAGCTACATATAACCAAAGACAAAAATAGAAACTAGAGTTTTGGCAATATAGTATAGAAACGAAAAGCAAAAAAGTTTTGACAAAAAGTTTAGTTTTTAGAAAATTTTGGGGAATAGCTGTGACCTTGTCATGCAGATCACTTAGGT
>CAJVQA010003356.1:0-19656 GCA_910591915.1 Cetraspora pellucida | reverse complement strand
TTTTGATAAGATGTGATGACTCTGCAGTAATAAGTTTAGTTTGTTTAATTTGTTTGTTGTTAAGTGTAAACCAGCATTTAAGAAATTTAAATGATTCATTTGATGAATGTAGGTTAAGAGAATGATTATTGTATATAATAGAAGTATAGTTAGTTGAGATATTGTTAGTTGTTAATAAGGACTTGAAAGGGTTAATTTGAATATTGGTCATATTAAAGAAAGATTCAGCTGTTGATAGAATTTGCAATAACTCTTGTTGTGAAGATGCAACCTATAGAGTGTTATTTATATAAGCAAGAATTGAACAGTGTAAGTTGGATTTGTTGTATGTTTTGTATTTAAGATTAGTAGACCAGAAAACTTGTGTAGTATAATCTTTAAAGTTGTTATAAATGTAGGTAATGAGTAGGTCATAATAAATCCTTCACAAAAGTGAAGTAATAGTTTCATCTTGATCAATTCCATTAAGTACTAGATATGATGAGATAAGACCAAGATTTGTAATGACTTATATTATTTTTTTTATCAAATACTATAGTAGTTTCTTTTAATAAAATAATAATTGCAGAGTATGACAACTTAGTAAAGTTGATAGATTGTCAACCTTCAAGTAGCAGGTCTAAAGTTCAAATCTTAGTGACAATGAAAATTTTCAATTCTTTTGTGTTATAATTAACTGTCTTCTGTGATTAGTTAAGATAAAACACCTGTAACTTGTGTCATATTAGCATGACTGGAAGGTTTAGGCATTTATGCAATGTTGTACAAAAAATACAAACCAGTACCAGGCAGTGTGAATCTATAATAAGTTCTTAGGTCATGTAAATCATAAGAACTAAGTAGAAAGATAGAAGCCTACTTGGATGATCTAAATAGAAAAATAACCTGAACCTTCAACAGTGCTACTATAAAGACTAAACCTATGAAACAAAGCTAGAACCTATAAAATTAGACAAAGAGCTGACCTTTGAGAAGAGGCTAAATAGAACCAACCAGGCCACTAGAATTTGTTCTAAAGAAAAAGGTTACATATTAGCAAATATAAAAACCAGAGGTGTATAGTTATAACCTGCCTTTTTGGGCTATCTGGTTAAAAGCTTGGTAGAACTTGAATTAAATACCAAAGTAGTACAAATATGTTGTGAAGTTAGTATCAGGATTGAGGTAAACTCTACAAGAGCATAGTGGTTTAATGATATACTCTGACTACCAGTGTTGGTTTTGGCTATAGTGATACCAGATCAGCTATAAGAATAAGATACAGAAGATTCTAAAAAGTTTAGTACAAGGTCAAAGGTTTCTTATATAAGTGAACTGCTTTAAAGACTAGTAGCCATAGCATATTTTCATTGGCATCAATTAAAGTCATTAGTAGGCAGAGGTAGGTAGATAAATATGGAAACTAGAATAGTTAAATAAGAAACTTATAGGCAGGTTCCAGGTATGGCAATTAATGTAGAACCTTTGAGTAGTCTTCTTAAATTAAACAATAACTAAAGTTGTACAAATGTCTAATTGTATACTCTTTCTATAGTTTTTTTTTTTTTTTTAATATTAATAGTGAGGCCATGTCTCTATCTTTATTGAATATTTAATTGAGATTTTACATAAAGTACAATTCTGCTTTTAAAATATTATAGAAAGAATAGAAGCTCAGACTAATTTATCTGCGACCTAAACCAACTGGAGTGGCCAAGGCTCAACTAGATTTGATTATTAGTAATTATATATAAGAGATTAGTTTGATATTTAATCCATTGGATATACCAGGAGTTTATTTTTGAACTAATGGAGTTAAGTGAAAGAAAATGTAATGAAGGTAAGACAGTATTTGGAAGTGTATCATATTTAGGAAGTTGAACTATAGATCTTGAGATGCAGTATAGAATCCAGATTTTATAATAGATTTGTTAGTTAAGATGAAGTAAGAACTTGATAACAAGTGTTGTGACTACTTTTTTAGTTAACAAACTTGCAATAATGTTGATAAGTTTATTTGGTATTAGACCAGTTAAAGTTAAGAAGACTGAAAGTAAGTCTGATATACTGTGAATAGTCATACTACTTGACAGTTTGATTTGGTTATATAAATTAGTTATAGTGTTTAGAGTAGTATCAAGTGTTTTAGTATTTAAAATATGTTGTAATGAAATGTCTATAAGGTTGTATAGCAATTGGTTAGATAGACAAGTTGTCCAGTGGAGATGAAAACTAATTTGATGACATTGATGACAAATAGGTGAGTATAAGTGATTTCATTTGTGTAAAATATATGAAGTAGGAGTCTTACTTTTCTTCTTATATAACAATAACTGAATCTAACTAAGAACTTTGTATTTTTTCTTTTTTTTCTTTTTTCTTTTTTTTATAATTTGGTCTTGATTCTTCTCTATAACTTTTTTATATACTTCTTTTATTAGATTGCTAACTGTATTACTTCTTAAACTGTTTTTTTTCTTTTTATTGTCTATAGAGTTAATTTCATTTGCCTTTTCTCAGTTAATAACTGCTTTATAGCATTTTTTTATATATTTTTAAAGAAGTCATTCTATGCTGCATTTGTTTATATTATCATAAATTATTTAGCTTCTTTAAAAGTTTGAGTAAGGCTTTGTATTGTTATTTTGGCTTTTTCTTAAATTAGCCTCTTTATGCTTTTGGATCTACATTCTTTTTTCTCTTCTACTAAATTTTTCTATAAGATTTCTGTTAGTTTCAATTTGCTTGTTTTTTTCCGAGTTTTTTCTGAGAGCACTGTCTAGGCCAAATTAATAGTTAAATTTTCTGTAATGTTCTATCCTTTTTCATAATCCTTACATATAGCTAAATGTTTTTGGTTTTCTTTTTGGTCTTCATTGCATAGAATGCAGTATGGTTTTTTGTATATATTTGAATATTTCGTCATTAAAGTTTTCAGTACTGATAGTTTTTTATTAATACATTTGATTAGAGTTGTGATTTCTCTATTCTTTTTCATACTTATACATCTGATTTTACTTTGGTTTCTAACTTTTTTTATAGTAATGACCAGTTATGCTTTTCTTTTTTTTTTATTTGGTTTTAATTTTTGAACAGTTGATATAAATCTCTATTCTGAGCCAATCTTAAAATCTAAAATGTCTTTAATAAATTGGCTTATTGGCCTTTTTACAATTGTTTTTTTTAAAAAAAATGATATGTTTGAACCAAGTGGTAGCATAACTATAATTTTGTTTCTATTTTCTATACTACTTTTTTTTTTTGCTAATTTATCTACTCTAGTATTCTATTTATTATCACTATGTCCCTTAACTTTAACTAATTCTAACTTTAACTCTTTTAATTTAAGTAATTCTATTATACTTCTTTTCAAGTCATGATTCTTTTCTTTAATCTATTGACTGCTTTTTTTTAGCTTTTTTCTTTTTTAGGACCTAATATTTGCTGCTATACTATTTGTATAGATCTTAATCCTTTTTTTTTAATGTTATTAAAGTTACTAATCAAATAGCTAATAGCTCCAATTTTGTTAATGAGAGTCAATTTGAACATCTATAGCACCTTTGCATCAACTTGTATTCAGTCTATTTTTATGTGATTGATATTTAAAGCATTGTTTGTTACTGCTTTTTTGAGTAAACCATCTATATAAAAAATAAGTTCTTTATCTGAATTTAATTAGTTTTTTTGATTCTTGAAGATAAGAAGTTCTTTTAACTCTTTGCTTAACTGCTGTTTTTTGATTAATTCTATATCTAAATTGTGACATATTATATTTTTAAGCTAAGCTTTAAAATTATTTAATTTAGTTCTAATTTTTTGTTGCCAGCTATATATTATTATTTTGTCTATTATAAGTAGTAAATCTTTACTTTTTCTAATAAATCTTAATAGTGAATCTTAAACTTCTTCTCTATTGCTCTATTTTCTACAATTTTTTAGTTCTTCTATATGATTAAGACTATATTATTCATATTTTTTAAGAACTTGGTTTGTTTTGCCTTTAACTGATTTAATCTTCCAATGTTTTGTAAGTACTTTTTTTAGTATATTCATAATTACCTTTCTTATTGACAAGTTATTAGTTTTTTTTTCTTTTGTTAATTTTAGCATTATTTATTTTCTTTTTCTATTGTTTTTTAAGCAACTATCAAGTGGTGTTTGAAATGCTTTTTTGTTTTGTTTAGTAGTACATATTCAGGTTTTAATTGTTTATTATTCTTGTTTTCAAATATCACTTCTTTAATTTTTTTAAACCAGCTGGCTGTTTTATCTTTACTTAATTCCCTTCTTAATAATTTAAGTTAATGCCAAGAGATCATTTTGTCTTTTTTTTTTTTATTAATAAACTGATTTATTAAGGTTATATTAAGTCTTTTTAGTGCTAAAGCTATCTGGAAGGTAAGTTTGTTTTCTAGTACTTTTGCAATTCTTAATTCTTTATTTTTTTCTTCAATGTTTATATTGTTAAAATAAAATGATATTTGCAAGTCCTTTGCTTTTAATATTGTTTAATATACTAGATTATTTTTCTATAGATTGTTACATACTTTTGATATGATTTTATGCCAATTCTTTTCTGTTATGCTAATAAGTAGAAGGCTTTGGTTTACTCTGATTTTTGTAATTATCTTCTTTAACCTAGTTGAATTGAGTCTTGTATGTAAACCTGTAATTTATTTTGTTATAAGTTGATTTCATAATGTATTACAGTTGCTTATATTCCTGTGTATGATTAAGCTATTATTTACTGTTTTTGCAATTTCCAGTTTGTGTTTTGCTAAACCTATTATCAGACTTTAAATAGCATCTATTATTCTTTTGAACAGCTTTATAGTTTGAAGCATATAAGTTAATTTTGGTAGTATACATATATTGTTTATATATGATACTTGTATGCCTGTTATTTTTTTAGTATTTAAAAGCCTTATTATTACATGTACTAATTCTTTTACTCTTAACTTGATTTGGTTTTTATTAAATTTGCTATTGAGCCAAATTTTTAAAAATCTTGTAATTTTAGTCTTTTTTTCTTTATATATCCATTTTTTACTAAGTTTGATCTTTCTATTTTCTTTAGATTCACTTGGGTTCATAATAATTAGCTTCTATTTATTTGAATGTTATTTAGTTCAAAAAAGTCTTCTGCAATTTGTAATGTCTGCTCTATTTGCTCTTAACTATTTGCTATTCAGATTGTATTATCTGTAAAGACTACTACTGCCTATCTCTAGCTTGTCTTTGTTAAATAGTTTAAACTATTGTTATATAAATTTGAGACTTTTATCATATAACTTAGTTTTGGATCTTTTTGAGCAAAGGATCATAGAAAATTCTTTATACTAAAGGTAAAAGCACTTTACTTTGTTCTATTTTATCATTTATTACAAATGCTTCTGTATAACTCTAGTGAGTAATTATTCTAGATTGTTTGCTTTGAAAAAGATTTAAAATTAGCTTAATTGTTATTTCTGAAAGTTTAATTCTTTTACATTTTTTATTAACATGTATATAATATACACTAGCTCTTTTGTTGAATTTTCTAAACATTCTGCAAAGTTTGGGCTTCTAAGAATATTTTTTTAGCAAAATATTCTGGCTAATCTTGTGGTTAGAATCTTTGTTATACATTTTCAAAATGTTTTTAGTAAGGTTATTAATCTGATATTACTAAAATTATAGTGCCATTTACTTTTTTTGAAATTGGATAGATTTGTAATATTTTTCACTTCTTTGATATTGTTTCTGTTTTGATACAAATTTTAGCAAATGTTCTAAAAATTTTATGTGCTTTAACTTCAACTACTTGGATTAGTATATATATGATGCCTAAAATTTCTGATGCTGTTTTCTTTTTAAGCTCTTGAATCATTTTGTTCTATTTCTTTTTAGAAATATTTTAATTAAGGCCTTTGTACTATTCTTTTTTGATGAACTTTTTTAGCTTATATATTTTTTTCTATCTTTCTTTGCAAATATTTGGTTAAAATAATGTAGTCTAAACTAATTTTGGTAATGTTCTTTTGTTTTTATAAGTACTTTTTTTGGCTTAATAACTAGACTTCTTTGTTATTCTTCTTCATTAATGAGTCTATCAAGTTGAATTTTCTTTGTTGGTTTGTTTAAAAGGCTTACTAGCATCTTGTTTTGTTTTTTATCAATTATTTGGCATCTTCTTTTTATGTTGTCTTCTATTTCTTTTCTTTTTAGTTCTTTTAGTTTACTGATTTTTCTTGCTTAAAGTATTCTTTACCAACTTTTTAAATCTTTAATAAGCTCATATGTTCATAATTGTGCTAAGTTTATATAAGTTTTATAATGCTCATTAATAAATCTAATTTCTTCATTTAGTTCATCTATGTTATTTTTTAAAAACTCTAGTTTGATGTTTATTTTTCCTATATTAATCCATCTTCAAGAGTTTTACCTAATTGAGATTCTTTTGTTTGTTTTTTTTTTATTTAAAGTATTTGAAATTTTTCTTTTTGAAATATATTTTTTTGCTATTGTAATAATACTGTTGCTAATTGTATCTCACTATTTATTTAATTAATCATATTCTTTAATATCTTCATTTGTTTGTAAAAACTATTATAGATCTTGAATGCTAATCTTCTTTTCTAATACTAAATCAAGCTCTTGTCTATATTTTTCTCAGCCTTCTTTGGTTGCTTTATTATAAAAAAAAACTGTTCTTTTATAATTTTCTTTTCTTATTTTTGTTGCACTATATGGTGTAATCAGGTGGCTTAATTTCATTTTTGCTATAACTGCCTTGTGGTTACTATTTGTACAAGCCTTCATTTCTTGAATTTCTGCCTCATAAAGACTATCTGCTAACTCTTTTATAACACAAATATAATTGATTTTTGATTCTAATCTACATCTAGATCATGAGAACTTTCTTGCATTTGGATTAATTATTCTAAATATATTACTAAACTTTTGTCTTTCTAATAAGCTGAGCAGTAAATTTCGCTTTACTTGTTTTTTCTTTTGGTTTATCAGTCTGTCTAAGTTCAAATTTACTATTGCATTAAAATCTCTCATAACTATTATTTGTATTCTTGGTAATCTTTTAATGTATTTGTTAATTATTGATTTCTGAATTATTTTTCTTTCTTCTTTATTGTTTGAAGATAGATAGGCTATTATAATTATAATTTCAATCTGCTTAAAAAAAAAACTAGCAGAAATCATATATTTGTTTGTTCTTTTTATATGACCTAAGTGCTTTTTCTATTTTTGGTTAATTAATAATCCTACTTCTGAACCTTTCTTCTTATCTGAGTTTATACTTGACCAGATGCTTTTGTAAACTTCTAAATTCTTTTCTAGAAAAAAACCTTTTTTAACTAAAATGTTTGTTTCTACTAGGCCTATTATGTTTAGTTCATTATTGATTATCTAATCTTAAAGTGTTTCTAACTTTTAGCTATTTGATTTAGGCCTATGAATATTATGTGTTGCTAATTTTAATTTAATTCTTTTATTTTTATATGTTTTTCTTATCTTTAATAGCTTCTTTTCATCATCTTTTGTTTCTTTATTTAAATATAGAGCATTTCTTTGTGCTAAGTTGGTTCTTTTTTCTCTATTTTGCAATAAGAAGCTTGACTTTATATTTGTGATTATTAGTTTAACCTTGATAGTATAATAAAATTTACTAAATACTAGCAAGCTGTAGTAATTTTAAATGCATGAATGCTGAGTAAAAAATCTTTTATTTAAAGAAAAATAAAATAAATAAAAATAACTAAAAATAAGAAATAAATATTTAAAAATAAAATTTAAATTTAATAGCCTTCTAAATGCTATAAGGATTTTTACAATAAGCTGATTGTAGAAAAGATTTGACTTATTGTCCTTTTTATATTAGCCAGGCTTAACAAATAGTTTACTCTTTACAAGAATTATCTGTGCTAGATTTAGGAGTATTTTAAGATACTAGAAAAGACAATTAGCAACAAATAATCAGGCTGTTCTAAGCTATATATGGCTTTTTAAATCCCAATAATATAAATCTAGTACTTGTCAAAGTACTATTTATAAATGCAGCTATTACTTTATTTTATTTTATTTTATTTTTCTATTAAACTAGCCTCTTTTGGGCCTAAGGTTTTATTTAGTAAATTGGACATAAGGACTTATGGCTGAAGCCTCAAAAAAGTCACCTTATATTAAAGAGTACAACTAGCTACACATATACTTTTGGTGTCTAATTTAAGTAGTCCTCTAATAGTTCTATACTAGCTGCCATATCTGCAACCCAACTAGAGACATTGCCTATTTAAATCCTCTGTGCTGCAATCTTTACTATGTCGCTAGATTATTTTTAATATAGCTGTCAGTCAAGAAGGTCTAAATACTTTCACTCATTTCTCTTAGAACCCCATACCTTATTTTATGCAATGTATTCTCAGAAGCATCATTACTAGAGCCTTCCATGCCTATACACAGCTGACCTAGTTTTATGTAACATACTATAGTTACCTAACACTTGCAGTTACAGAGGTTATCTGTTTAACTGCTACATTACACTATTTTTACTCTTGTAAAGTTCACCCAAACCTCAGTACCTATCTTTCCAACTTTTTCTCTTCATCTCTCTACTATTCAACTCAGAATTCGACAGACTTTCCAGACTTCTAATTTAAATAGCCTGATGTGGTATACCTTGGTATTCTTTTTTTCAGTAATTCTGGTGGCCTAGTTGATCATATGCTCCTTTACATATCTTTTTATCCAGTTGCATATCTGCTTATTTCTTATTAAGGTTTCCTGAGCTTTCATCAGTCTGATAGTACTGTCGAAGGCTTATGCTACTCTTTATTCAGGAATTTCTAAGTGGGCTTCTGTCTTCTTAGTTTCTTGGTCTTCTACATCTGGTTGTCTTATCATGGGTTTGCACTGAAATCTTATGTGACACTAGTTATTAACATTCCTCTATATATGTATAATGTTATATTGCACATAGATGCCTCAGGCTCCTAATGACAAGTAGAACCTGATTGGTTGTACCCAAGATTACAAATATCTAAATCTAACCAATTGACAAGAGACAGTTTACTGTAATACAGTTTAATTACCAAATTTTGTTGTAGGTGAGATTTGAACCTTAGACCTGCCATTTAGAAGATGACAATCTAACCACTACACTAGGATTGCCATTCTGATATAAACATTTTTTATAATCTTTAGTATAGTTATTTATTAAATTATTTTACACAGATTTTATTTAAATTTTATTACTTGGTTTAGTTTAGAATAAACCCTAGATGAAGGTAGTTCCCAGGCCTCTTTCTCTCAATAAAAGACATTTTTCAAGACAGTTTATTATTTCTGAACAAAAGTAACTGATAGTATATTTTTACTCTTATAAAAATAATCCTAAAAAGATTTAATTTTATTATCCAAGCTAGAAAAATTCTATCATGTACTCTTGAACATTAATGCTTGAAAGGTTCAACTATGTATACATTAATAAAAAATATAAAATTAAATTTAGTTATTCTGACAAAGACTTAGATATATTGAAATAATTATCCTAGCAAAAACTCAAATGTATTGAAATAGTTATCCTGACAAAGACTCAGATGTATTGGAATAGATAGCTTGGCAAAGATCTAGATGTATTGGAATAATTATCCTGGCAAAGATCCAGATGTATTGGAAAAAATATTTTTGGAATTTATATTTTTAGATATACCTTTACTAACTCAATTTGAATTAATTATTTTGTATTTTGTATTTTATATTTTTGGAATTTTTGGAATTATAAATAAGTTTATACTTTTATCTTCTAGCTTTGATTATTAATTTTTGAATTTTTAATTTTTGATTTTTGATATCACAAACCAGTTGCATATATATATATTTTGAAATTATTTAGCTTTTAATTTGATTATTTAAATTCTTTATTTTACTAGCATCATGTTTTAGATTTATTATTTTCTATTTTTATTATTTTATTATTTATTATTTTATTACTATTGGTACTAATCATTCTTAAAAAAACTTATTCTCTAGTAAAATACTAAAAATTATTAATGAAAAATGAATCTGTATACAGAAACACTAAAATTTCTAGAAAAGAAGAAACTACAAAAATGATTTTTGGAAGGTTTTCATTTTTTATCTATATCTCTATGAGTTTTGAATATAGAAAGATGAAATTCATATTATTTTATTCACAGAACCTTCTCTATATTTCTTATTATACTATATCATAGTAAGAAAATGCTTACCTAATTCGCAAATCAGCTCTGAAGTCATGATGACATTTTTCAACTTCTATAAAAATGATTTTCAAGAAACTCTAAAAAGGAAAAAGAAACATTCAGTATTTCTTAAAATCATCATAAGAGGTCATCCACAAGACTAATTTTAATGTTTTAATATCTGTTAAAACTGGAAAGATCTTCTCTACAACTTTATTTAAGAACTCAAGATATGAATACATAGTACGAAAAGGCTTTAAAAAATATCTTTTCAAAAAGAATAATTTTAAAAATAATTTTCTTTTACTATGTCACATAGGCAGAAAAATCTTGAAAATTTTTTTAACCTAAATCAGACTATGTAATCTATAAAGTCTCATTTCTTTTAGATTCTATCATGTTCTAAGATACTAAAGGAGATGACTTTTTGAACATTATATATATTCAACAATTATATACATATCTTATTATATTTTATTTTTTATTAGTATAATTATTTTTTTTCTTGTAAATAATATAAAGTGATAGCTATATTCATAAATAGTATTTTGGCAAATACTAGCTTTGTATTATTGAAATTTAAAGGCCATATATAGCTGTGAACAGTCTGGTTATTAGCACTTCTTCTTCTAGTTATGTTTTAGAATATTTCTAAATTTTAGTATCTAGTAATCCTTATAAAAAGTAAACAATTTTGTTATATCTGACTAATACAGAAAGGACAATAGATAACAAACTCCTACTACATAATTCTATTTAATCCTTATAGTATCTAGGAGGTTATTAACTTTAAATTTTTTAAACACTTAATTTATTTTTTTTCTTTTTATTTTCTTTTATTATTAGTATAATTTAAACTTTTATTTTTATAAACTTTCTTTTATAATAATAATTTTTATACCCTTTATTAAAATAAAAAAAATAATATATTTACATTCTTCTTTGACTATAACTACTTTCTTTAATCCTATCATCTAACTCAAATTGTTTCCAATCCTTCTATTCCTCATCTGAATCAACTTCTTTTTCATTTTCTTTCATTACTATTATTTTTTTTTTCTCTTATTATTACCTTTATTCTTATAATCATTTAAATCTAAAATATTACAATCTATCTATTTTATTTCTTTATCAAATTCATCTTCTTCATCAAATTCATCTTCTTCATCAAATTCATCTTCTTCATCTCTATTTAATGAATTATAAAATATTATTATTATTTAATTATTATATTATTATTATTAGATTTTATTACTTTTCTTCTTCATCTGAATCTTTTATTGTCATCAAACTATTTAAAATATCTTCTTCTTCATCGATTACTTCTTCTTCTTCTTTCATTACTTTTTCTATTTTCTTTCTAATTTCTTTATTTATATAACTTATTCTTTCTCTTTCTCTTTCTTATTTTTGTTTTTTCTTACTCTATTTCAACTCTTTTCTCTCGATTTTATTTCTCAAACTCAACTTTTCATTTTCTAATTTTTGTCTTTCTTTATTTCATTTCAACTCTCCTATCTTAATCTTATTCTTTAATTCATCTCTCTCAACTACCAATTTCATTTTTTCATCTTGAACACCTTAATATTTTGACTTCAAATACTTTATCTATTTATAACTGAAAAATGTTCTACTTACTTTTTGATCAAAATTTTTAATTTTTTTAATTCTTTTATATAACTCTTTATATTTTTTTCTCTATTTTACACCCTTCTTACTAATAAACAAATCATCATTTTTTTTCTTCTTCTTATTTAATAAACTTTTAACTACTTCACCTTCTTGAAACATTCTTCTCTATTCATCCTGACTATTTTTTGCAATTTTCATCTTATGTTCTAACTTAGTATTCTTCTCTTCTAAATATTTAATCCATTCATCTCTTTTATAAAATAATCTTATTAATATTATAACAGATTATTTCTTATAAATTATTAAATATTATCACATCTTATCTCTATTCTTCTTGTCTCTATTATATTATTATTATTATTTAAAATAATTATTATTATTATTATTTTTTCTTATTATTATTATTTCTTTTATATTTTATCTTCTCCTTCTTGTTTCTTTTCTGGACACTCTTTTCTTAAAATTTTTAGTTCGATATTTTATTTTTTTTAAAATTACAATTATTTTCCTTCTCATATTCAAAATCTTTTCATTTTACTCCTTATATTATATTTAAATCTTAATTACAGCTTGCTATTGGTCAACTCTTTCTGCTGATTTCAATTTTACAAAAATAGAAAAAGAATACATCAAAATTTATTTAAAAACTACTCTAAGAAACAGATTTTTTGCTATTAAAAAAAAAAAAGAAAATTCAGAAACAGCATAAGTTTAATAGAACAACTTTTTGAAGAAGCTGCTCATCAAAAATATCAAAAGGCTTTTCGAAAATTTTTAGAAAATTTTCAGAAAAATTAAACTAGCTGTAACCTTGAAAAACTGATCAATCGATATATAAACAAATTATATAGTAAACAATCATGTAATTAGAGTAAACAAACAAGTAAACAAAGCAATATGTGTTCAAACACTTGACTATTACAGAACATAACTACTAAATAAGGTACTGCAAACAAAAGTATACATAGTTTTTAGATTAGTAATTAGTTTAGAAAGTTCTAAAACAATATGAGATTTAAGTTAACCAAACAACTATTAAAATAGTGGTAGCAAAAATTAAAGATTTGTATAATCTAAATCAAAGAACAATACCAGAAAAGCATGCCTGTCTAAATAAGCAAAAAAAACATATTGCAAAAATAGATATAGATATAGCAAACTTCTTAGGTACAAGTGATCCAGTACAGGTATATATTATAAGAGTCTTAGTAGACAAACATAAAGAAATGTGCAAAAATATTGCCAAAAAAAAGATTACAACAATGAAAAAAAAGGTTTTAATTAACCAAAAAAAAAAAGAAAGCAAAAACAGCATGCAAGATGTGACATACAATAGTAAAGAAGAAGTACAAAATATAGAAACAAAAATGGGGCTTGAACCACCAATGTTACAACTAGTAGGTCAGAAGACTTGCGTAAAAAGAAAAAAAATAATAGCAGAAAAAGAAATCAATAGCTTCAATAAAAAAAAAGAAACAAAATTAATCAACAAGATAGCAGAAAGTGAATTTCAGTAAAATAAAGACAAAATGGAGCTAGAAGCACCAGTAATACAATTAATAGTTCAAGAAAGCAACCTTAAATGAAGGCACTTAGAAGAAGAAACAAAAATAGTAAATAAAAAAAATATGACAGAGCTAACAAACAAGCAGAGGTTTTATTAAATGAAACAGAAAAAGAAATGCTTGAGAATTTGGATAAGGCAAATATTGAAGATAAAGTAGCACTGTTAATAACAGAATGTGGTATACATGATCTAGGAATAGAGGAGTCAAAAAGACTAATGCTTCTAAGACACAACAATAAAACAAAGAAAAGTACATTAGTATAAGAAAAGAAGAATCCAGAATGCAGATTCTATAAAGTATACATGCATCAAGATGGGCACTTAAAGATATAAGTAACTCCATATGGTCTACTAAAAACAGATCAAAAATTCCAGAACAAAAGGAGGCATTAAAGCAAGAACAAAAGCAAAATAAACAACTCAAGGAAAGAAATAATCTAACAGTAATGTTAACAATTTGGAACTTGCCAAAAAATGCAAAATATGAAAGAGTAATATGTTGTTTAAGTTTTTATAAAAAAACAAGAATACTCAAATAGAGAACTCTAAAAAGACAAAAGTTGCATTAGTTCAAATTACAGGTTGGAATTAGCAAAGAATAAACCTACTAGCATTAAGCTGGTTAGTGCATTTTGAAAAAAGAATCAATGTGTAGAATTACATCAGGAAGATTTGATTCAGAGATACTCAAAAAAAGAAAAAAACACAAGGCAGCATTATGAAATATTCCAAAATCAGCATTAGAGTCAACCTTGTTAAGACAACTAAGACCTTTAGGAGTTAAGACATTATTCATACTAAACAATAGTAATAACAACAAAAGAAGTATAGCCTTTGCATACTTTGAATTTAAAGAAGATTATCAAAAAGCAAAAGAAAAAATTGCTTTCTATTATCATAACAAGTTGTCTTGGTATGAGAAAAAACAAGCATTAAAAAAAGAAAAAATAGATTTAAATAAACCAGGCCAAGAAAACATAGAAGCATATCAGGAAAAAAAACAAGAAAGAAGACTAAGTTTTTATTAAAACATCTATAACTTTGGTAACGAGAAGCCAAAGATGATTAAGCCTGAAGTAAATAAATAGAAAAAAAAAACAAAAAGAAGGAACAAGAAACAGTACAGAGAGAAAAGAAGAATCATCAATTATACAATGAATTGAAGAGCATCAAAACATATTGCAAGAAATATTAAAGAAACTTAGCAATTTGGACAACAGGCAGGTAAATCCTGCCTATAGCTCCTGAAAAGCACTCTAGTTGAATCAAAGAACTAGGGTACAGAGAGAACAGATACTTCAGAAATAATAGAAAATTACAAAAAAGTTCTTTCTGACCAAGAAGTAATATATAAAAAAGCATCACTAATAGATTCGATTAGAAAAAGCAACTTGGAACTGAACATTGCATGCCATAATATTAATGAAATGAAAAGTAATAATCACAAAATGAAATTAATATATGAATGGGTTTTGGACAATAAGATTGATATATTAAGTCTGGCAGAAACAAATATTAGCAAAAATGAAGGTTTTTTCATTGCAAAAGATCTGAACAAATATAGAAGTTTCTGATCAGATTCATATGCAACAAAAAAGAAAGGCTCAAGAGTTGGAATACTAGTAGAAGAAAGATGAGAAAGACATCTTGGGCAAATAGATAGAGTCAATGAATATATAATAGTAGCAAACTTCATATTTAAACAACTAGAACTTATAGTTATAATGATATATATGCCACCTAACAACAAAAAAAACAGAAAAAAATCCAAAAGGCAATTATAAAAAGATATATCAGAAGAACTTACCAGACACAAATAATAATCATGAGTGATTTAAATTGCATTGTTGATCTAGAGCTAGATAGATTAACATTCTAAAATACAGCTCTTTTAAAAAAGAACTGATTATAAAATGGCTAATCGGTCAGGATTTCAAAGACTTTTTTAGAATAGGAAATCTAAGAACTAAAGAATTTTCATGGATGAATGGAGAATTCAGTACAAAAATTGACCAAATTTGGATGACAGAAGAGCTTGCAAGTGGACTTATTGATGCAAAGATTCAAGATATGTTCAACTGCACAAATAGTAATCATAGTGCAGCAGTCACAAGATTGGAATTAAATCATATAACTGCATGGCACAAAGTGTCAAAATTTAAGAAATTAGAGCAATATTGAACAATTTTTTTATATAAAAAAGCTGCAAAAAAGGATTAGGAAAAATATAAAGAAAAGTTAGATAGAATGCTTAAAAATAAAAACCTAGCACAAAGAATGAAAAAAATTAGGTTAAAATATACAGAAAAGTCTAAAGAAGATTTAGATAAAATATGGGAAGTTATAAGCAAAAGTATATTAGAAGTAGCAAGAAAGTCATTACTAAAGAAAAAAGTTCTAAATACTACTAAAAACAAAAAGAATAATAAAACAAGAAAATCTGAGCTGACTAAAGCATTATCACAACTAGAAAGATAGATCAGCTTAGGGAAGAAAAACATTAAATTAGATTTAATTTCTGAAAATATAGAAGACTTTAACATTATAGTAGAATATATAAATGAGCAGTATAAAACTAGCATAAAAAAAATTACAGAGATATGGACAGAAGAAATAATTTCTGATATATGTGGCTGGTAAAAGATTCTGTATAAAAGAAGAGCAGAAGAAATAGAAAAACAAAGACTAAAAGAAATAGAGCAAAACATTGAAAGAAGATGTCAGATTATCAATAGCAAGCAAGAAAGAATGCTAATAAGTCTATTGGACAAACCATTAAATAAAATAAGAATAGACAGACTTGTTGAGCTAGAGGACTTGAATAGAAAGCTAATAACAAACCTACAAGAGGTGCTTGAAAAGACCAAAAAGCATTTCTAGCAACAATTCAGAATATGAAACTTTCAAAGCTATGAAATTAAAAACAGGTGGAAGAATATATATTAGCCAAAAGAGGAAATTGATGAAATCTAGTATGAACAGCTAAATCAAAACATTACAGAAGAAGAATGGCTAGAAATGTTATTAGAACTTAAAAATAATACAGCTTCAGGTGTATCAGGAATTACCTATATGTTAATCAAGGTGGCTAGCAAGCAAACCCAAGACATCTTTAGAAAATTGGCAGAAATATGTATTAAAACAAGGTTAATTTCCAGAAAATAAAAAATGTTACAAATTTATCCAATACCAAAAGACTTAAACTGGCAATATAATTTAAGCAATATAAGACCAATAGCATTGCTAGAAACCTTGCAAAAATGCACAATCAAAATATTTACTAAAAGATTAATGCAAATATTTTGTAAGAAAAATATATTAAAAAGACCAAACTTTGCAAAACTGCCAGGCAGGTCAACAGAAGAGCTAGTACATATTATTAATGCAATAATGGAAGATGCAAAGAATAACAAAAAAGAACTCTGACTAGTATTTTAAGATATAAAAAAGACCTTTAATTCAATATTATTAGTGGCACTAGATTTAGCACTTAAAAGACTCAAAATACCAAAAACAGCAAGTATCTTCATTTTAAATTTGTTTGAAAATCGACAATTCAAAATTATTACAGACTTAGGAACAACAGAAGCCTTTGAGATTAAAGATGGTATTGAGCAAGATGAAATAATTTTACCTTTAGTTTGAAGAATTTTCTACAACCTATTACTAGAAAGAATCCAAAATGACCCAAGTCTAGACTATACATTATGTACTTTATATAATAATAGTATAGAGAATATGATGCAAAAAGTTAAAAAATAGAAACAAGCTATAGTAGCATATGCAGATGATACAACATGGGTTGCATCAAATAAAAAGCAAAAAAAAAAAATATCAAAATAGCAAAAGACTTTTTAACTTAAATGATATACAAATTAATAGAAAAAAACCAAACTTATTACAATGAACACCAAAGAAAAAAAGAAAAATAAAACAATCCTTTTTGGCAAAGAGTGAATCCAGAAGGAAAGTAAAAATAAAATTATATAATTTCTAGAAATTTGGCTAAATTATAAACTTAAAGAATCAACAATAAAGTCAAGATCTAAAAAAATAGTATGAACATTTGTAAGAAGTCTAAATCTAAAAAAGCTAACGATCAGCCAAATATCATATATTAACAACATGTGCATTATACTCAAGTTAATCTACATGTTACAAACAACAAGATTATCAAAAAACACATTAATCAACATACATGCACCAATAATTAGTCTTGCAAAAAAAAAAAGAAAGTCATACGATCTGTAAGAAATAACATAATGTATCACAGAAACTTGGATAACCTTAACTCACTATAGAATTAGTTAATGCTTAAGCAAATTACTAGTTTGCATAATCGACTCAATACAGCAGGCTCAGAAGAAGCAGTAACCAATATAAAAATAGAAGATAGTTTTTATTTAA
Organism: Cetraspora pellucida; assembly: GCA_910591915.1. Lineage (NCBI taxonomy): Eukaryota > Fungi > Glomeromycota > Glomeromycetes > Diversisporales > Gigasporaceae > Cetraspora > Cetraspora pellucida. The sequence goes on along the minus strand of CAJVQA010003356.1, from coordinate 1,851 downwards.
TAAGAGCATTTAAAAACATATAGCAAAAAAATATTCCAGAAGCAAGTACAAAGCTATAAAAAAACAATCTGGCATGCCTAACAATGCTAAGAGCAAAAAAACTGCAATTAGTTTGAACTTTAATTATGAAAACCCAAACTTTAATAAAAAAAGCACAAGAATATATAAAATTTTAGAAAGAAATTTTACACCAATTGTCACACATAGATTAAAAGGGGTATGTGTCATTTCACTGACAATCAATTCACTGACATCCCATTTCACTGACAATCAATTCACCGACAAGTTTATTTTACCAACAACTATTTCACCAACAACCCATTTTACCAACAAGGTTTTTTTTAAAGTTGCACTAACATTAACTCTAATTCCAACTGACCCTAATGAAATTGACCAGAATTACTTTGTTGGTGAGATGACTGTCAGTAAAATGACTGTCAGTGAAATAAACTTGTTGGTGAATTGACTATCAGTAAATAGGCTGTCGTTGAAGTGATTGTTGGTGAAATGAGCACCACCTGATTAAAAGAGTTAGGTATTATGTTTGTGCATCAATTAATAGACAAAGAAGAAAACAAAATGATTACATGGCAGCAATTAAGTTTCCTAAAAAGAGGCAATGCCAAAGATAGACCAGTGAAGTAATTCAAAGTTCTAGAAATAAAAATGATAGAAGAGCCAAGCTGCAGAATAGTAATGCCAGAATTTAGAATTGCAGCTCTAAACAAAAAAAGAATTAAAGCACAAGTAGAAGAATTATCAGATGATGCAAGATGAAAAGATTGGGTGATTATGAACAATACACTATTCTATGAGGAAGAAAAAGTTTTAGTAAGAAGAGTAGCAACTAAAATGCCTAAATCAGTACAAGTCAAATACTAAAAAGCAATTTACCATTCAGAAAGACAAAAAACAGTATTAGAAAAATGTAGAAGTTGCAATTATAAAAACAACAATAAACAAGTACTCTTTAATAATATAACTTTTCTTAAAGAGATTGAACCTAACACTGTTAGACTTAGTATTACCAGAAACCCAAACTACAAGTGGCTTAATTTGTTCTGGTTTCTAGTGCAAAGTTGGCAACCTGAACAAAGAGTGATCAAATTTTGTCTATTTTTTATTTACGATTTGTACAACTAATCAACTTGGCTAGTTTTTCTTAAAAGTACTAAAAAGGCTATAAATTTTATTCATTTAACATGGTTTTCCTTCAATCTAGTATAAAAATTACTTCCACCAAAACTAAATTATTTGGAAAACTTCGATTCAGTTACTGGAAAAATTTTTTTCAGTTTTTTTTCTAGAAAAGTGGAGCATTACTCTATCCCAGAAAAATCATGAAGTACACATGATCAATCAAATTAGTAAACAACAAAACAAACAATAAGCCATGTTCCAGATATAGAAATATACAACAATTGGCACAAAAAATCAACAAACAGCAAGTCACATACTAAACTAAATTAGAGAATAGATAGTCAAACAACAAAAATACAAAAATAGATCAAATGAATAAAGTAATCAAATGAAGATAATCAACAAACTAAGCCTAATTCAGCAAGTTCAAGGAATGGGTAACAAACTGCATAGATACTTAAACTGCAGTGAATTAAATTGCATCCTAGAAACATCTATGACTAAAGAACCAAATAACTTAGAAACTATAGCAAAAAACTTAGCTCTGGGCAATTCTCAAAAAATTACAACCAAAAAACTTTTACTATTGTTACAGGGTTGCAGCCTTCTTGGTACAATACAACCAAGTAACAAAGTCACCCAGTACAGTGATTGACTATTGCAAATATATACGGGGTGGAGGTGTAGTAGTTCACTTTACTACACAGCAGT
>CAJVQA010003355.1:0-19657 GCA_910591915.1 Cetraspora pellucida | reverse complement strand
AATGTATAATGTAAAAAGTTGTACAAACTGTAACAATATGTTCGAATAAACAGACCTGAGGCATGACCTCACCTTAATTCCAAAAAAAAAAAAAAAAAAAAAAAGAACAAAATTTGTAGAAAGACTCTAATAACTAACAAACATGCAATAGAAGTCAAAAAAGTGTTCAAGAAGGATAATACTTGAATTGTAGTTAATTTTGATTGTAAATATAATAGAGAAGAAGTAATTAATAAGGTTTAAAGAAAATACAACAACTAGTTTAGAATGATCTCTGACACAAAAAAACATAAAAATGAAAGTAAAAGAGAAGGAAAAAAGAAAACAAAAAAGAAAGAAAAAACAATAAGAAAAAAGAAAGATGTAGATGAGAAAAGGAAAATAAAAAGCAAAATAAAGAGCCAAAGAGAAGAGAATATAGACAAAAAAAACCTAGTAACACTTATGGTATAGAACTTATCAAAGAAAGTTTTAGAGCAATAGATTAAGTATCTAGTAAAAAAAATAGGAAATATATCTTTATACAAAATAAGAAGAAGCATATTTAGATATTAGTAGTAATTAAAGTTAAAGAAGAAGCTAAACAGATATTTCTATAGGTAATTGCTTTGAGAAATAAAAAACTAGCAAGAATGACAGTAAGCAAAAAAGAAGAAGAAAAGAAAGAAGAAAGAAATCAGTTTATAGCAAGACTAAAAGAAATACTAAAAGAAATATTTAAACTAATTCTTCTAAAAGAACTTAAGGTTAGAAAGGTAATAGCAGTATATATATTACTAAATAGATGGAGAAGGCCAAGAGATTATGCAGTAGTATCATTCAAAAGCCAAACAGACATGAATATAACTACTAAAAAAAAAGTTTGGTATAATAAAACTTTAATGTTCTGGAAATGCAAAACCCAAAGAGATGATAAAAAAATACAAGAAGGCAGCAGCAGAGAGCAAGAAACATAAAAGAATGATAAAGAGATACAAGAAGATACAAGCTCAGAAGAAGAACAAGAAAATGCAAAAGACCTAATAAATAGATACAAAAAAAAATAAAATTAAAAGAAAACAGAAGTAATTGAAGAAATAAAAACTACAGAAATAAAGTACAAGATAAAAGAAATATAACAACCAAAGACTAGAGTTAAGAAAAGACAATAAAGAAAAAAATATTCCAAAGAAAGTCACAAGAAAGAACCTCACATGTTGAAAACATGTTAGGCCTAATATTAAAAAGTCTAGAAAGACTAAAAAAGGACAAAGTGAAGAATAAAATAGAACAACCTAACTGCTCTAAGAATGTACTAGTTGAATTAATAAATATAGACAAGGAGATTAAGGAGTTTTTACAGAATGAGAGAAAGGTTTTTAAAGAAAGAAAAGAAGTAAAAACTTTTTGTCAAGAAGGAAGCATGAATAGTAAAGAGGAAAAAAGAGTTAAAAGTATAGAAGTAAAACAGAAATTATTAAAAAAAAGAAAAAAAAGAAATAAAACTATCATGTTATAATGTAAATGAACTTAAACTAAAGATTGGAAATTAGAAAAAATCTACTTAGCTGAACAGAAAAAAAAGAAATTGCAATAATGAGAATTATAGAAACAAACTTTACAGAAAGAAAAAAGAAGTTTTTAACATATGCAGCAAGCAAACGATATTGATACAGACCAATAGGTTGAAAATGGCACTAAAGAACAAGAAGGAATATAATGAATTGTCACTTTGAATTTGTTAATATTGTATAACATTGCTCAAGGCAGATGAGGCAGATTCGATTTGGCACTGGTCTAGGGTGGCCTTGAGAACATTACCAGAGGAGTTTAAAGAAGCATATTGGGTTTATTTAATTTGATTGTTTATTTTATTAATTATAAACTTTAATTATTTTATAGGATGGATTACATGTTAAAAGATGATTTGGTTTTTACAAGATGGTTTTGTGTGTTTTATGTTAAGAGGGCAGAAGATACTCTACTTAAGGGCAAAACTCTAACCATTTTATAGACCATTTTTTTTAGAAAAAAGGAGAACTTGGAACACAGCTTTGACATATTTTTTCTTATTATCATAGACCATTTTTTATTTTTTTACTAACACTCTTCTCTTTTTCCTACAATTCATCTATTATTATGTTATAATTTTTTCTATCATCCTACAATAGCATACAACCCAACATATAATGACACAATGACATAGCCACAGACTTTACCTGTTAAGGTAATACTACCTTGATAGTTGGTTTTCAAATCAGATGGGTGGCTTTTTCTTCAATGGATCAGTACTGTCACTTAATGGAAAGCTTGATTTGTCTTGGGTCATAAATATTGTGATATGATAATTTTTACAATGCAGATCATGGGTTATTATGCAACATTTTCTCAAGGTCCTAAAGTCGAATCTACCTATAACAATATGTAGGTTTTTGGACAAATGTAGCTGAAGATAAAAAGAAAAGTTCAAGCATTGGAATTATAATCGATAAATAATAGAAAAAGCATATAGGTGTAGTTAAAAAAAATAAGTAAATATATAATAGAGATTATACTATACTTCAAACAATTAGAATTAGTTGTAATTACAGCATATATACTACCAAATGATAAAGTAGTAGGAAGGAACATTTAGCAAAAAATTGTAGAAATGATCTCAAAGAGAAAAAGACAAATACAAATTATCATAATAGGTAATTTTAATCACATAGTAGACAATATTCTAGCAGACAATATTCACAAACAACAAACTACAAAAAGCTGCCAATCTTTAATTGGATGAAGAAACAAGACTTTAGAGACATGTATAGAGACATAAATTCAATAAGTCAACAATATATATGGTTAAATAGAGAAGCAGTAACAAGAATTGACTATATATAAATATCAAATAAGTTAGTCTTAGGTCTATAAAAGGCAGAAATTGAAAAGGTAAAAGAGATTACAGAAAATGATCACAAAAGTAATAGCAGAAATATGAATCAAATATATGATAACAGTTAAAAGCAAGGCAGAAATTAAAAAAAAAAGATAGTTAAGAACAGTATACTTATATGATTAAACAAAATTAGAAGATTAGAAAAATTATGCACAAAAGCTACAGAATCAGTTAGAAATAAAGAAGGTTCTACAAGACTTTTACAAGAAAGAACAAAATGAGAAGAGAAAAGCAGAAAATATAAACAATATATAGGATATAATAGAAAAAGCTATTATTACAATAGCAAGTAAACACATATCCAAGTAAAAAATATTTAACATAATAACTAACAGAAAAAGAAGTCAGAAGAAACAGCAACAAGAAGAAAGCATTGTCAAGTTACAGAAATTAATTAAACATGCAAAAGCTAAAAAACCACAAGCAGTAACAAAAGAGAAAAGAAGTAAAATAAATAAACAATTAAAGATATTAGACAAGAAAATTAGTACAAACTGCCAAAACTACAAAGACAATAGTTAAATATATAGATAAAAGATATGAAAGGTTGGAGAAAGCTATTATTGAAAAAAAAAAGAACTAGAGTAAATACAAAGAAAACAAATAGAAGAAAATATAGATAAAAGATATAAAATGATCAAAACAAATCAAGAAAAGATGATAGTAAGTCTTTTGAATAGGTCTTATAAGAAAATAGTACTTAAAGATTTATTAAACAAACAGAAGAAAAAATGAATATGTTAACAAACTCAAAAGATATCAAAGTAGGAATAGCAGAACACTATAAAAAACAATTTAGAAAAAGAAATATAAGATTAGAAAAGATGTCAAAAAAGTAAAAAAATATATATAAATTCTAAGAAAATATTAGAAAGAAATAGTATACAGAAGTTGAAAAAGAAATTGAAAAAAAAGAATAAAAAGAAATATTAAGAGAACTGAAGACAGAAACAGCTTCAGACATATTAGATATAAGTTATATCTTAATAAAACGAGCAGAAAAGAAAACACAAAAACTATTTAGAAGCTTTGTAGACCTATGTCTAAAAGGAGAAAAAATACCTACTAAATAGAAAATAGCACAAGTTTACTCAATATCTAAAGATGTTGAATGGAGATATAGTTTAAATAATATATGACTGATAGCACTAATAGAAACATTTAGAAAAGTTGTAACAAAGATGGTAACAAGAAGGTTTGCCAAAGTGTTTACAGAAAAAGAAATACTCAAAAAACCAAATTATACAGGCCTTCTAGGCAACTCAACAGAACAACTAGTACATATTCTCAATATGATAATGGAAGAAGCAAAAGAGAAGGGTAAAGAAGTATAAATACTTCTGCAAGACATAAAAAAAGTATTTAACTCAGTCCCACTTAAGAGTCTAGAACTAGCACTACAAAGAGTTAAAGTGCCTAAAAGAACAATAAAATACATTCTGGATCTGTTTCATGAAAGACAACTAAAAATTATCACAACTCATAACCTAACAGAAGAAATAATAGCAGAAGATAGCATAGATCAAAGAGAAGTAATATCACCATTAATATAATAACTTTTCTATAATCTACTGTTAGAAAGAATACAAAAAGATAAAAATTTAGAATATATAGTAGAACAACAGATTAAAAAAAGAATGCAATATAGCAACATTACAAAGTACTACCAAGCAGTCATTGCATATACAGATGATACAATATAGATTGCAAATAGTAAAAAATAGCTAATGGAGATATTAAAAATAGCAGAAGAATTTTTTAAAATAAATAATATAGAGATAAATAGATTTAAATCAAAGCTGTTGATAATAAATACAAAAATAAAAAAAGAAGAAAGAAAAGTAATCTTTGAAGTAAGCAAGATAACAAAAGAAGCAAAGAACAAAATAGTTTACTTACTAAAAAATAACTAAATAACAGAATGAGTAAAGTGCTAGTAAAAAAGAATGCTAAAGAAATAATTAGCCAAACAATAAGAGATCTTAAATACAAAAAGATGACAATAAGTCAGATTGCATATATAAACAATATAGTAATAATATCAAAATTAAGTTATATGCTATAGCTAACAAAAATGTCAAAAAGAAATATAAGTAAAATACATCAACCAATAATAAGTTTAGCAAAACAAAAAAGCAACCTACAAAGAAAATTAAAAAACTGTATAATGAAACATAAAGACCTTAGAAACTACAAAACACTATAACAAGAATTAACAATAAAACAAATAAGTGGCCTATTAGCAAAACTAAACAGACAAGATAGTCTTAGACAGTTAACAAAACTAAGAATAACATAAGAATGCCAGAGAGCAGGTTTAACAAAAGATATATAGAAAATAGAAAAGATGTTAGAAAATATAAAAGGTTGAAAAAATAACTTAGCTTGTCTGACATTGCTAAAAACAAAAAAGCTTAATATAAATGTAAGAACAGAAGACAATTTATGAACAATGTTTGAATATGAAATCAAAATAAGAGAACTCATAGATACATAGTTACAGAAAAGAAGTAGTACTAAAATAAATGAAGCAGGCTTAATATATCTAAGCCAGCTAATAGATACAAAAGGAGAGAGATTAATTATATGATAGTAGCTGAAAAGTTATCAAGATCTATTAAATAAAGAAAAAAAAGCAGAATAGTTTAAAGTGATAAAACTAAAAGTACTTATTAGACCAAAAAATAGAGAAGTTAAAAAACAATTTAGAACAATCAGACAAAATACTTAAGCAATGCAGATGAGATAAGAGTATATCTTAGAAGACAAAAAATAAAAAAATGAGTAGCATATGATGCATAGAACAATTAACAGTTTAGGAAAATAGTCAAAAAGAAAACAAAAAAAATACTAGTAGAACATTGACAAATGCAGAGTAAAAAAAGTGAATTAGCTATTAAAATTAACAAATATAAGAATTGTATAAGAGAAAAAAAACACTAAGAAGATAGTTGCCAATAATGAATAAGAGTAAATAACAGAATCAATGTGATTCTAGATGCATTGATAAAAAAAGATAGCAACAAAATCAAAATAGTAATAGATCAAATAACAGAAAGGATAAAAACAAACAAACTAGTGATAAAAAAACAGAAACTTGAAAGACTAAGAATAATAGAAGAGCCAGAAGTAAAGATAATTAGATAACAAAAGTTAAAAAACAGCATTAGTTAAAAAATAGTAGAAGTTTTAAGAAGAAATATAACAAGAAACAAGAATAAGTATATAATATACACAGATAAATCAGCAAATCTAAAGACTAAAGAAGACACAAGAAGCAGAAATAGTATAGGCATAGGGTGGGTGCAAACAGATGAAACACAAGAATAGCACAAAAAAGAGGTAGCATTAGGTCTAGAAAAATAGCAAATATTGACAATGTCTGAGTTAGTAGCAATATGGACTGCAATTTTAATGATACCAAGAGAAAAGCAAGTAAAAATATATACAAATAGCAATGCAGCAATAAGAAACATTAGTAGAGGTTTAGAACAAGTATGCAAAAATAAGATTCTCAAAAAGAAGAATACAATATAGGTAATGAAAATTAGAAAGCTTATTATGACAAAGAACATTTAGATAGAGTTTGTTAAAGTTAAAAGCTACAGTAAAGATAGATAAAATAATAAAGCTAATAGTTTAGTAAAAAAAGATGTAATGAGTAAAGAGATAATACAAGTTAAAAAGTTAGTTGCAAAGAGATAAAGTACTGCTTAAAGTAGGAAAACAAACATACTAACATACCAGCAAGACTGCTATACAAATTGATAACAAATGCAAGATTAGAAGTAAAATAAAAAGAAATGAAAACAATTAGAGAATTAGAACCAGAAACAGAAGTTATGATTATGATTAAACATACTTTTAGAATAGATTAAAGATATCTAAAAGAGTACACTATACAACAAGAAGAAGTAGTGCTAGAAGAAGTGCATTTATAAAGTGCATAATAAATAAACTTCCAATCCTAGAAGAACTTAACAAAAGAAAACCAGATGTATATACAACAATAGAGTGCTAAGTGTGCCAAGACAAAACAAAAGAAACACAGACACATTTAGCAGCATGTAAGAAACAAAAGAATCTGTGAAAAAGAATCCAAAAAGTGACTATTGCAATAGCCTAAAAGAGGTTAAAGAAAGAAAAAAAAGTTCAAGTTTCCTTATACATATTATATACAGTGCTCTTCAGAAAAACAGAAGCAGAAAAAATTAAAATAAGAGAGATACTAATTAAAGGTCTCATTTCAAAAGAAATACAGAACAGATTAAGGCAGCTCCTAAGTACAAAATTAAGATAGCAGTTTATGAATATAATAGCAAGAATAGACTAGAATATATTCTACAATCAAGTATGAAAAATCTGATATAAGAAGATCAATAAATAAAAAAAAAATAAAAGAATAATAGGTAGGATAAAAAAAAGAAAAGAAAAAGAAAAAAAAGCACCAAGTAAAAAAGAAAAACCAAATCAGCAAGTAATAGAAGAAAAAAAAAAAGCAAAAGAAAAAGAAAAACAAATTAGAAAATAAGTACAGAAAACAATTTTAAAGCTTGTTATTAAAGGGAAAAGACCCTTTTATTATGAACTTTAAGTAGTCAGATGAATGGCTTACTTTTGCTTGAAGTAATGCAGCAGGTTGCACTTAAATACTATTAGGATAGTCAGATAATGCTGAGCTTAGTTGTTAAGGATATTTATATAATTACAAATGTAATTTTAAAATCTTAATAAAGCACTAGCATGACTGCTTAAGAAAAAAAAAACATAATTAGTAATTAGATAAAGTGATAAAAAAAAAGATTTTAGTAGTATATTAGCTAATATAAAAAAAAAAAGAATAACTACAAAGATAAACAAATACAAAAATTACAAAAACAGACTAGAACAAATAGTAAACAAATACAAGAGATAAATAAGATTACAATATAAAATTATCTTAGACACAATAATAAAAAAGATAAAACAAGATTAATACAATAATAGATTAAATAATAAAAAATAGAACAATAGATAAATAGAAAAAAAAAAAACTAGTATAATTAAACCAAATAAAAAAATTAAAACTAGAATTAAATAAAAGACAAAAATTAGATAATAAGTTTGCAAATTATTTATTAAAAATTTTTCTAAGAAATAAAAACAATAAAAATAAATATATATTTTATATAAACAGATCATTATATAAAGAAAGATAAAAAAGATAGTATAGAAAAGAATAAATATAAATAGATAAAAGATATGACTAAGCAAAAAAAAGTTATATTAAAACTAGAGTAATGATCTTTAGAAACAATAATAGAATTAACAACAATATAATTAGCAATCTTAATTATACTAAAAAAAAAGTATAGAACTTTATACAAACAGGTACACTATATTAAAAAATATTAATAAAATATTACAAGTATAAGAAATTAGAAAATTTTTTTAAAAAATTATAATATAAATAATAAATATTGTAGATAATAATAAAATTAAAATCTAAATTAATTAATTAGTTGGTTAGTTAACAACTAATCAACTAAGAAACTAAAGTGCTTAAATAGAAAATCTACAAGCAAGTTTCAAATATGGCAACTAGTATAGAACCTTCAAGTAGACTACTTAGATTAGACAATAACTAAAGTTGTATAAGTAGTAGTTGTTACACTTTTTTTATAATTGTCTCTTGTGATTGTAATACAACTATTAGCCAAATATACTATTAATAAAATCCTAGATTACAAGTACTTACCTTAATATTTTTTAAAAAAAACAACTAATCAACTAAATTTTTTAGATATCAACTAATTGATTAATTAATCAATTAATTAATTAGTTGCAACTAATTGATTAGAGAATTAATTAATTAGTTATAAAGAATTAATTAAAAAATTATTTATTTATTTAATAAATTAGTTGTAACTAATTAATTAATTAATTAACTAGTTGCAACTAATTAATTAATCAATTAATTGATTAGTTATAACTAATTGATTATTTGCAACTAATTAAAAAAATAATAACCAACTAATTGACTAAAAATTTTTGCTAATTTGTAATACTATATTGCAACTTTAGTTAAAAAAAAATACTAAAATAAGGCTAATTAAATTTAAGAGTTATATTAAAAACAAGTAAAATAATAAAACAAATTTTTTTATAAAAAAGAAACTAATTATAAAAAAATAATTTATATAAAGAAGCTTAAATACAATAAAATAGAGTATTATCTAAAATAAGAAAACAAAAAGATCAATATACTAACAAGATTTCTTTGTAAAATAATTGTAAACATCAAAATAAAAATAATTAAAGAAAAATAAAGCTAATTACAATATTAGAATTATAAACAGAATACATACTTTATAATTAGTTAAAATTTTGAAAAAAAATTAGTAAAACAAAAAAAATATACTATATTTCAAAAAAATTAAATATAAGAAAAACTATAGAGAGAGGTGTAATAATCTAGTGAAATAGACAGGTTGTCAACTTCCAAGTGGCAGGTCTAATGTTCAAATCTTATGAACAGTGAAATTTGGATATTATATCTGTGTTATGATAACTGTGTCTTGTTAATTAGTTGGCAGAAGAGATAATTTGTAATCTTAGAAACACTATCTTGAATAGAAGCTTGGAGTATTTATGTGAAGTGTAACATTACATATATATAGAAGAATATTAATAACCGGTGTTATATAAGACTTTAGTACAAACCTATGATAAGACCATTAGGTGCATAACATTAAGAAATTGAAACATGAAAACCTACTTGGAAATCTCAAATAAAAAGATAATATGAACTTTCAATAATACTATTAAACTATCAAAAGGTTTCAAAAAAGAATTATTAAGATTATTAGAATAGATTGAATGACAACATGTGTAGAAGAGTACATACCAATCAGGCTATCAGAAATTACTAGAGAAAAAGAATCTTAAGATACCATACTGGGTTATCTGGATTGGTAGTTTGTGAAGTTTTGTAGGTTTTGTAAGTTCAGAAATAGAAGGTGAAAATTAGAAAAGGAAGGTATTAGGGTCTTAGTAAACTTTACAAAGGTATAGCAGTTTAATGCTTAGTTCTAACTGCAAGTGATGGTCTAGACCAGAGTGGTACTAGGTTAGCTATAAGTATAAGATATAGAAGGCTTTAATGAACTTAGTATAAAGTTAAATATGACTTAATAACTATGATATATTTGCAGATTAACACTGCAGTTGATAGGATAGAGGTGGATATGGAAACTAGAGTGTTTAAATAAAGAACTTACAAATAGGTTCTAGGTATGGCAACTAGTATAGAACCTTTAGATGAACTACTTAAAATAGACAATAACTAAAGTTGTACAAGTAACTAGTTGTACACTCTTTCTATGATTGCTTCTGTAATTGTTATACACAATAGTTATATGCTAACTAATTATCAATAAACTTCTGAGTTACAATTACTTGTCTTAATGCCTAAAAAAAAAGAAAAACTATAGAGATTAAGTATATAATAGAAAATTTACTAATGTTAAAAGAGCTAAGCAAAAAAATACTAGAAGTTTATATAATAACAAAATGTCAGGTCTGTCAAAGCAATAAAAAAAATTTAAATATATATAACAAGTTGTAATAAACAAAGAAACTTGTAAAAATAAATACAAAAAGTATTAATAACAATAATACAAAATAAGTTCAAAAAAAATAAAAAAATAAAATTTTACTATAAATATTATATAAATCATAATTTAAAAAAATAAAAAAAAATTATAAACAGAAAAGTACTAATAAAAAGATTTACTATAATGAAATTAAAAAAAACTTGAATAGCTTTTAAACAAATAAGCAATACAGTAACAAGAATAATATAAATATATTTTATAATCAAATATAAAATATTTTCTATAAAAGAATGCAAGAATAAGAAAAAAACTAATATAACAAATAAAATGAAAAAAGATTCTTAAACAAGATAAAAAAAGATCAAAATAACAAAAAAAAAAAAATTAAAAAAAGCAGACTGAATAAGAAAAAAGGCTTGAAAAAAATTAATATGCTTGCTACAAAAAAGAAAAACCCTTTTTGGCATAACTTTTAATAGTTAAACAAGCAGTTTATTTCCAACTAAAATAATATAACAGGTTGCACTTTGGTACTATTAGAGTAACTAAATAATATTAGACTTAAACATTAGGAAATTCTATATAATTATATATATGTAGTTTTAATAATCTTAATAAAGTACTAGCATAACTGCATAAATTTTAAAAAATAAAAAATAAAATAATAATAAAATTTAAATTCTATCTATCTAAATCAGTAAGGTAAAAAAACTTTAAGTCAAATATTTAACTTAGTCTACTAAGATGAGAAGAAATATAAGTAAAAAATTTTTGATATGTGACATTAAAGGCATCAAAGAAAATAAAATAAAATTTAGTTGGTTGAAAAAGTTTTGATAAAATTAATACATCTAAATAAAGGAATTGAATGATTAGCTTGAATTCTAATAGCTTTATTATCAGGATCTTTAAGAGTTTTTTGATAAATTAGTTAACTATCGATGACTAACTCTCATCAATTTGAGACAATAGTATGTTTTAATGTATGTTAATTATCTTACCTGCATAACTCACTTTAAGTCCACTTGAATCTATGCTAATAAATGGTGATTTATTTTCAATCTCCCATGCATTTGGTAAAACAATATCATTATATGGGTTGGTAATTTTAAATCATCCATTGAGTTAAAATTCCCTTAGTTCTTTTGCAATAAATTCTGCCAAAAGAATACGTAGTTGATAGAATTATTGATTTTATATATAAATACGTACATACATACGTGCATACAGGTCTTTATAATCGAACCAATGTATGCATATCAGACATGCACATAAATTATCGATAATAATAACTCAATACGTATTGAAGGTTACGCTAATTGACAAATATCACAAATGTTATTGACACTGCTAAGAAGAGGACAAATGTCGAGATTTCCATAAACTATGAGGCATAATTGCAATTTTCTATTTAAACATTCAAGGAAAATTGTGATAAACTTGATGTGTTTATTCAAATAATCACTTTGCATTATGTTTATGAATTAGTCCCTGCTTTACATCCAAAAGATATTTTTTCTGGTGGTTCTTTAAAATATTTATAACACTTACGATTTTCTTTGGATTAGGAAAGTATAATGTTATTGAATAGTGTTTTGAAAGTATATTGTAAATTATAGTAATATAATCACAATTACTGATCACGTTATATCACGTTATATCAGCTGGTTGTCCGGAGCGAAGCAGAGGAGCTGAAATTACGATTTTTAATTCATTTATAATATAAATATTAAAAAAAGTAGTTTTGGCACTTCCTTTCAGTAACGCCCCTGAAAAAGCGATATACACGACCAGATTGTTCAGGGGCTGAAGTCCGCTCATACTAAAATAAACACGTTTCCGGTTCCTAGTATATTTTTGGCCATAAATATTTTGTCAAATAAAAATCGATATTTTTGCCTTTGACCTACTTAAGAATAGCTCGGGGTTCTGTTGGGTAGTTAAGTTCTTTCCTGCTGCGGCTAAACGTTCGTAACCAGCTGATTCACCCAAAAATTTCAAATCAAATTGGTTGAATCCGCCCATTGGATAATTTGACAAGACCTGAGGCGTAAAATACAATTTCTTGATGGTTTGCAAAGGAATCCTTCACAGCCAATCATGAAAACAAATAAATAATACGTTTAAGTCAACTCAGCCATGGCAATATTATAGTCTACTTGAGATAATGTATAATTACTGGGGACAGTTAATAACGAGAATTATTTCCTATAAAAACGATTATATAGTCAGTAGAATCCATGATAGTTTTTTCTGGCTGTAAATTTGATATGTTGATTTCTAGTTCCTGAAGAGACCCAGAAATGGCAATATTAAAGTTTATATATTATCGCATAGCATTCTATTAAACTTTATACTATTGACGCGTAGCATTTAACAACGACATTACCCGGCAATTTACTATGAGCGTGTCTACCAAATGGCATGATCCACTAAGTACGCTCATAGCAATTTACTGGCTATATGTCTTATAAATTACCAGAGCTTTGGTAAGGTGGCTTTGAACCTCTAGGATGAAAAGAAATATTTGTTTTTGTTCTCAAATCATAAATAATCTCGTTATTTAGACAATGACGCCTTCTTTTTTTTTGAACTCGCAACGAAAATTTCTTACCGAAATCAACCAAACCCAAAATTTAAATAATAAAAAAATATGTCAGAAGCACAAGAATCTTTGGTCAAGCATGAGCCTACATTTTCTAGTTCATTAAAAGCATTTGCGGGACATTCTTATTTTAATTTTCTTCTTATTTTTATCCCCCTTGGGGTCATAAGCCATTTTCTACTTTGGTCAGACACCCTTACTTTCTTTTTAAATTTTTTGGCTATTATTCCTTTAGCGGGTTTGCTTACTATGGGTAAGTAATTAATTCGTGTTTGACTTATAAAAGAAGTTGTCGACAGTGTAACATTGTTGTACTTTTCCGTAGCAACCGAGGAAATTGCCATGAAAACCTCTCCGACAGTGGGTGGATTGTTAAGTGCTACATTTGGGAATGCAATTGAACTTATCATATCTATTATCGCACTTGATGAAGGGTTGATTCGTGTTGTTCAAGGTATAGTTATTTAAAACTAAATTAATACATTAAAAACGTTAAAAACGAAAGTGCGCTATAATCGAATTTTTTAAACAGCATCAATTTTGGGCTCGATTTTATCGAACTTGCTCCTGGTATAAATTATTGTTAATAGTAATTTTTTTATTACATATATGTAGTTAGCATTAATTTTGTTATAATTTCAGGTCCAAGGATTTTGTTTTTTGCTTGGAGGCCTTAAGTAAATTAATGTTAACGTTTATTTTTATTCGTTTATGCAGTTTTACGTTTTATAATTATTCATTACATTATTATAGGTATAAAGAACAGGAATTTAATATTACTGCAGCGCAAACATCGTCATCTCTTTTGGCGTTGACAATGATCTCACTGGTTATTCCCGCCGCATATTCTTCCACTACCGAAAGTGATAAGGTTGCTGCAGAGGGGGTGTTGGCTTTAAGTCATGGGACAGCGATGTTCTTGCTGCTTATATATTTCATGTATATTTACTTTCAACTAATAAGTCATAAACATCTTGTAAGTGGATACATCTTATAACTTCAAATTTAACTCTAATATTTAATAATTCACTCTGTTTGAAAAGTATGAAGGTGTAAAAGATGAAGATGAGGAGCCAAAAACTATACTTGCTGTATCAATAACCACGTAAGTAGTTATATTTCTATTTTTTTTCACCATAAATTTGAAAATAAAATTTATCATCCTAATACTTTATCCGATAGTTTGATCATTGTAACTGGTTTTGTTACCTTATGTGCAGAGTTTCTCGTTGATAGTATAGATGGTTTGGTTGAAAATTGGGGCATTTCTACTACATTTGTGGGTATTGTCTTGATTCCAATTGTTGGTAACGCTGCTGAGCAGTATGTATTTTTTTCTAATAATATTTTATATCTGTTTATCCCCTTTCCTCATGTTAATTTGTATATTAATTTTTCAAGCGTGAGTTCGGTAACTTTTGCTTTAAAAAATAAGATGGATCTTTGTATCAGTAAGTTCTGCTTTTTTTTAATGTAATGACGAGTTATATTATATCAACCATATTTCATTACCATCTATCATTTTTACACTAAAAGTCGTTGCTCTTGGATCAAGCATGCAAATCGCGTTAGGAGTGACTCCTATCCTAATATTGATTGGTTGGATAATTAATCAACCACTGACTTTATTTTTTGAGACATTTGAAACTTGCGTTTTGGTGGTTTCGGTTTTGATTGTTAATTATTTGATTCAGGTAATTTATTTTTGTTATCGTTGATATGTTTTTATTGAATCGTAGTAATGATACCTTAAATTTTAAAAGGATGGTCAATCGAACTGGCTTGAAGGTGCAATGTTGTTGGTAAGTATTTTTCCTTCAAGTCTATGACAGCATTTACGGACAGTGTTCATATGACCTACTAACTCTAAAATATTATTACTGTTCCTTTAAAATTAATGTATTTGCCATATGATTTACGTATCAAAATTCTAATATTTATATAGGCATCATATGCGATCATTGCTCTGGCTTTCTACTTCTACCCAGAAACACAACAGTAATTTTATTTACAGTGTGAATTTGTAAGTTAAATAATTATATATATTGTACAAAATTTTATATGAATAGAGTTATAAATAGAAATTATTTATAACAATTTCGAGACCTCTCATAAACTACCATGTAAAATGTAAATTCTCCAATTTGTGTAAAATCATTTTATTATGCTTTGTCCAATAAAAAAAAAGACAAAAAAACAAAAGTTTATCCCAAACGAATGGAAATCTTTCTAATTATATCTGATAACTTATGATTAAAAAATACCATCGACCACTGCTTACAGTAGCCCTAAAAATAATACTTCTCAATGATCAAGGTTCTTGAATAAGACCTAGGAGTACAACCGTATTGTTAATGATATATCACCAAACATAATACCCGCTCTTCACACAGTACCCACTGGCATTATTCACTTTTATAAATGAAATTCTTAGATAAGACCTTGGGTATTATAAGCAGTGGCCAACTATACACCTACTCTCAAAAATAGAACCGACTTTATATTATCGCAGCAATCCTTCTGATATGCATACTTGTTTAGTTACGATAAACGTAGCATATTTTCACGTTATTTAACCTTTTAATTTTCATTTTCACATGCTAATTTTTTATCGTTAATTATTTCATCATTTCATCACTCGATTGGGAAAATATCCGTGAAATATGCACCAATCGAAATCGATATATATTGTAGGCCATTGTTTCGCTGACGGTTTAAAAATTATTATATTTCATCTAGAAATGTAGCCCAAACGATTGATAATTAGTAAAGCTGTAAAATATCTCACTAATTTCATTGAATTAATTTATCTGTCAGAGCTAAGTGAAGTGAAGTTAAAGCCTTTCAAGCTTTTACGAAATGTTTGAAATAGCGTGTTCCCAGTTTGATTTTTGATTCAACATGAAAAAAGACTTTTAATAAAAAAATAATTTATCAGTTAGAAAATTAACCGTTGATGTTACACGACTGATCCTTCACCCGGTGTGTAATATATAAAAAAATTATTTTACAATACCGCTAGTACATGTTATAGTTATAATAAAATGGTGTGAGATTATAATCATAACATGTAGTAGCGGAATGATCTGGTATTGTAAAATAATTTTTTTAACATAGACAGTTCCTCCTGCTAGAAAATTAGAATTACCCAATTACCCTGTGTCATAAATATGTCATCATATCGTAAGCAAACATATTAAATAGGATAAAAGTAAAAAATAATTCTATCTATACAGCTATATCGAATCAAGAACCAAATAGTATGAATTTGACTCATAAATATCTTGGGAAGGAAGATCATGAACTTGCAGCAGTTCTTTTTGACAACTTAGGGCAAAGTGCGAAGAATAAAGAGAAACAAAGATTATTTTCTTTATGAATTTATTATAAAAGTGTAAGACCTAATAATTAGGGCTTCAGCCCATAAAACGTCGCCGTTTTTTTAGTCGATATCATAGGATCGATGTTTAGAAAAATCAATCCGTCGCGTGATTATTGAGGTCTTAAAACAACATCGATATATGTAATTCAAGATCAAATCTTAAACAAAAAGTCACAATTAACTGTTTTTTCATTTAAAACTTAAATATAGATAGTATAGTAATAAACAAATTCCTGAAAATGTTGGTTATTTTACATTACATTCGTAAAAATAATTTATAAGTGTTGAGAATAAATTTAGTATTAAATAAGTCAGTTTATAAGATTTTGATTATCGTAATATTTCGATTATACATTTTCGTTCATACGATTCTTTTATACAAAATTTTAATTCATTTTTAGTAGTTACATAAACGTGACCAAAAGACTTGAAATTTCTCTTTATTAAATTTAACAATTATTACATATAAAACTCATAAGACAAAATTGAATTTTAATCTAAATTTAAAATGAATAATTCGTAAATGTTAGAGATACTTGGTTTCGAAGATTATTTCTCCTACTTATCCCAACCACCACGTAAAGATGTATCTTCTTGGTTGGGAAGGTGAATAAAGTTTTCCCAACCCATCTCTTCCATGTTGAAAGTAGGTTGTTCTGTCTTGAATCTTTAATACTTTTAAGTATTTCATCAAGAAGCTTTGACTCTTCATTTATTATTACCTCGCGAGTTTAGAGGTATCTAGCAATTTTTATTACTATAGGTGAAATTCTATCTTAAGTTTTTCAACTGTTCAAGAGAGGTACATAACCTGTTTCTTTTTCGGAACCAGTAGATCTTAAACCAAAACAATACAAAAAAACTTAAGTAAAACTTCGAACCGCCCTAGTTGAAATATACTTTTTAGTTAAAAAAAAGAAACCTCCAAATAAACAAATAATTAAATAATACAACCTATTGATACAGTCGAAACATCCGTTGAGAGGTAATCGCGTCAAAAGGTTTGTTTTGATGTATTATATGTTTTGATGTATTATATATTCGATCTCCTGATCGACCGGTTAGGTGTAACGCGAAAATCTCATTGATTGGCCAATTTATGCATAACTGTGATCTCATTGAGATTGTAACGTTTTACAAATAAAAAATTAAGCTATGTTTCGCTTCTTTAAACTAATGTCAACAGTCAGGGACAGTGCCCGATCCAAAATGAATCCCTCTCGCCTGTGATCAATCGCAAATTAAATTATTTATGTTGGATTCAATTGTGATGGATATAATCCCTCACCAGTTTTAATACACGTGTAACATTGACGGTCTCTGCTGTTTGTCAACAGTGATGGTCTCTGACTTTAAATGACCTATATGACCTTTATGACCTGTCATAGGTCATTTAAGATTGATATGACTTATGACCTTTTTTAATATAATAAGAATTATAGTAAAATTTTTTTTATTAGCATTTAATATGACTATATGACTATGACCAAAAAGTCATATGATCATATGACCAAGGTTATATAGGAAAAAAATAGGTCATCGGCCAACACTGAACGTCAATATTTACCAACAAAAAATCTCAAAATAATCTGAAAACTGACTGACTTTGCTTAGTGCAAAGATTTTATTACTTATTATCATAGTAATTGTATATAAGCGTTAAATGTCTAAAATAGTCAACCAGAAAAAACTGAAAAGGACGAACAAGACGTTATAAAGAACTTTTATTGTTGTTTAATTTATTATGCTAATAATAGATCTTAATATTTTCATGTCTCGCGTATTAGATTTTATAGGAATTAGTTTATTGGATCTGACTTCATACAGTTTTTTTGTGTAAATCTGTGTTTAGTATGTTTATTACTCAGATTTGAGTTCGTTGTTAAATTAGTACTTTTGGGTTACAACAGTTATATTAGTGTATTTTTTAAATTTGTTTGATTCTTGTAAAATATTTGTTTGTTGATTACAAATTAAAAACTTTGGTTTATATTTTGTAGATTTTTATGAATTTGGGTTTATTGGTAATAAATATCATATTTACTTACTTTATGCATCTCTATTGTTACAGGGTTGTAGTATTTTTGGTACAATACAACTAAGTAACAAGGTCACTCAGTACAGTGATTTATTATTGTAAATATATACAAGATGAAAGTATAATAGGTTATTTTGTTATATAACAGTAAGCAAATAGTTTGAGATAGTAACAAAATATAGATTAAATTTTATTAAACAAACACACATTGATAATTTTGCTTGTAGAACTTATTCTAAAAAGGAAATATTATATTTACCAGTTAGAGAATAAGATAAAAAAGTTTTGGTTAAAGTATAAGAACTTAGAATTGGCAAAGAAAAGAAAAAAGTATCTTTTATATATTTTTTTATCTAATAAAAATAGTAGAAATTCAAGCAATATTACTTGAATATTTTTAATAAAATGTCTGATAGAAAGCTTGATTGGGTTTAGTTCCTATTGTAGAATATGATAAGGATTGTAATTATTTGTATATTGAAAGTTTAAAGATAAAAAAAAGATATGATATTTTGCTACTTAATATTGTACTTAGAGTAGTAGGATTTAAATAAAATTAATTGATACTATACTTAGAATAGTGAAGATTCAAACAATATTAAATAATATTGTATTTGAAATAGTAAAAGTTATGCAAAAGTAACTAATAATATTATTTATATTATTTGTTATTTGTATATAAAATATTTGAAGTTTGTGTTAAAGTACTTGGATTCTATAAGAATATTTGAAATTTATGTAAAGATACTTAAGATTTATACAGAAATACTTGAAGTTCATATCAAAAATACTTAGAATTCTTATACTGTATTATTTAACATATTAATTTGATATTAGAATATATGAAACTTGTGTAGAATTATTTGGAGTTTATAAAATAATGATAATATTACAGATTTTATTTAGTATCATATAGTTGTATCATATTTTTAATAACTAATTAAAATTCTTTTATCTATTTTCTATATAATATAACTATTGGCTAACTAATAACTAATTACTAATAATAAATATAATATATAAAATATAATAAAATATATATATGAGGATGGTGATCCTAGTGTAGTGGTTGGGTTGTCATCCTCCAAGTGGCAGGTCTAAGGTTCAAATCCCACCTACG
>CAJVQA010003354.1:0-19659 GCA_910591915.1 Cetraspora pellucida | reverse complement strand
CCAGAATGTTCCAGCAACTTCTACTAATAATAATAATACAATAATAAAATAACTAATACTAAATAATAATAATAATATAGTAATAATAATAATAACTAATAATAAAATAATAATAAATTATTCTATAACATTAGAAATAGCTAAAGAGTTCTTTAAAATAAATAATATAGAGATAAATGGATCAAAGTCAAAACTGATAATAATGAACACAAAAATCAAGAAAGAAAAAAGAGCAGTAATATATAGAAAAAACAAGATAATAGAAAAACCAAAACATAAAATAATTCACTTATTGGGAATATGGTTAAATAGCAGAATGTGAAAAGTGCAAGTAAAGAAGAAGGCAAAAGAGATAGTAAGCCAGACTATAAAAGATTTAAAGTACAAAAAAATGCTAATAAGCCAGATTGCATATATAAACAATATGATAATAATATCCAAACTAGGCTATATGTTATAGCTAACAAAGCTATCAAACAAAAGCCTAAATGAAATACATTAACCAATAATAAGTCTGGCAAAGCAAAAAAGCAGCCTACAAAGAACAGTAGAAAACTGTATAATAGAGCACAAAGATTTTGGCAGCTATAGAACATTGTAACAAGAGTTAACTATAAAGCAAGTGAATGATCTCATAGCAAGACTAAACAGACAAGACAGTCACGGACAATTAACAAGACTAAGAATAACACAAGAGTGTCAAAGAGAGGCTTAGCAGAAGATATATGAAAGACAAAAGAGTGGTCAGAAACTAAAACATATTTGAAGAATAATTTAGCATGCCTTACAATACTTAAAGCAAAAAAGCTAAAAATAAATATTAGAACAAAAACTGAACTATGAATAATGCCCAAGTATGGTATCAAAATACAAAAACTAGTAGATGCACAATTGTGAAAAAAAGAGCAGTTAAAGTAAATAAAGCTGGTCTAATATATCTAAATCAACTATTCAACACAAAAGAAGAAAAACTAATTACATAACAGCAATTAAAAAGTTATCAAGGTCAATCGAGTAAAAGAAAAAAAGCAGAATAGTTTAAGGCAATTAAATCAAAAGTGCTCAATAGCTCAGAAAGTAGAGTAGTACAAAGGTACTTTAAGACTGGTAAACAAAATACTCAGGCAATGCAAGTCAAATAGGAGCAGATATCAAAAGATAAAAGAAAAAAAGAATGGATAGTATATGGTACATGAAATTACAGACAACTTGAAAAAATAGTTAAAAAGAAAAAAGCTTTAATTGAACACTGGAAAATAAAGTGCAAAGAGAATGAAATAGCAACTGAGATCAAAAGATATAAAGAGTGTATAAGAAAAGAAGAACAGATAGAAAACAGTTGCCAACAATAAACAAAATTAAATAAAAACATTCATATAATTTCAGATAGATTAATAAATAAGGGCAGCAATCAAATTAAGATAACAGTAGACCAAATAATAAACAAAACAGAAACAAGCAGATCAAAAATAAGTGAATACAAATTAAGAGGTCTTATAATAATAGAAGAACTAGAGATAGAAATTATTAAACAACAAAAATTAGAAGAAAATATCAGCCAAGAAATAATAGAAGTTCTAAAAAGAAATATTATGAGAAACAAAAGCAAATATACAATATTTACTGATAGTACAACTAATAAAAAAGACAGTAAAGAGCTAACAGTTAGAAACAGTATAGGTATAAGATGGGTCCAAACAAATGAAATGCAAAAATGGCCAGAAGAAGAATTAACACTTGGACTTGAAGAATAGCAAACATCGACAGTAGCAGAGTTGATAACAATTTGGACAGCAATCTTAATGATACTGAAAGAAAAACAAATTGAGATATATACTGATAGTAATGCTGCAATAAGAAATATTAGTAGAAGTCTAAAACAAGCAGACAGAAACAAGATTATTAAAAAGAAGAATACAATTTGGATAATGAAGATTAAAGACTTTATCAAAATGAAAACTATTCAAATAGATTTAGTTAAAGTTAAAAGTCATAGTAAAGATAGATGGAATGATAAGGCTGATAATTTAGTAAAAAAAGGAACAATAAGTAAGAAAATAGTACAGGCTATTAAAGTCAGTTGTAAAGAGATAGAGTACTGCCTAGAGTAGAAAAACAGACTGACTGATATACCAGTCAGACTACTTTGCAAGTTAGTAGTGAATGCAAGAATAGAAGCAGAGTAGAAAGAAACAAGAGCAGTTAAAGATTTAAAGCCAGAAGCAGAAATCACAATTTATAATTGGACTTATTTTTGGAAAAGACTAAAGATAACTAAAGAAATATACTACACAACAAGAAGAAGCAGCTTCAGAAGAAATACATTTATTAAGTACATAATAGATAAGCTTCCAACTCTGAAAAAACTCAACAAAAGAAGAATAAATATATATACAATAGTGAAATGTCAAGTATGCCAAAATAGAATAAAAGAAATGCAAACATACTTAGCAGCATACAAGGGACAAAGAAATCTCTAAAAGAGAATTCAAAAAATAAGATTGCAACAATGTGGAAAAAATTAAAAGAAGAAAAAAAACACTGGATTCCTCTATATGTGTTATATATAGCACTCTTTGGAAAAACAGAAATAGAAGAAATCAAAATAAGAGAAGTACTAATAAAAGGCCTAATCTTAAAAAAAATGCAAGACAAACTGACACAGCTCTTAAATTCAAAATCAAGATAGCAATTTGCAAATGCAGTAACAATAATGGCCTGAAACATATTTTACAAACAAGTATAGAGAATATGTTGTAAAAAAATTATTGAATGAAAGAAAAAAATTGAAATAACAGATAAAATTAAAAGAAAAAAAGATGAAAAGCTAAAGAAATCAAGAAACTGAGAAAAGACAAATCAAAAAAAATAGAAGAGAAAAAAAAGAAATAAAAGAAAGAGGAAAGCAAGTTGAGAAGAAAGTAACTAAGACAATGTTAAGACTTATTATAGAAAGAAAAAGACCCTTTTATTGTAGACTTTAAGTAGTCAGACAAGCAGCTTATTTCTGCTCGAAGTAATGCAACAGGTTGCACTTAGGTATCAGCAAGGTGGCAGGTGATGCTAGACTTAGATATTAGAGATATTTATATAGTTACAAATATAATTCCAAAAACTTAATAAAGTACTAGTGTGACTGCTTATATGTTAAAAAAAAAAAAAAAAAAAAATACAAACTTATAATAAGGTCACTAAATACAAAAGACTAAAAAACTAAGAAAATGAAAACTTACTTAGAAATTTTTAAATAAAAAGATAGTACAAACTTTTAACAATGTTGTTAGGTTGATGAAAGTCTACAAAGCATTTTCAATAAACAGATAGATAAACTAAATATCAAAGTATATAAAGAAAATATATAGCCAACTAAGTTATCAGAATTATTAAAAAAAAAAATATAAAAATATATTATACTAAATCATCTGAATTGGTAATTTGAGAAGTTTGTTAATTCTAAATAATAGTTAATAAAAATTAATAAAGAAGATATTAAAAAAATAAGTATTGAAAATTTAGATAAACTTTACAAGAGTATAGCAATTTAATATATAATTAACTCTAATTACAAATATTAGTTTTAATTATAATAGTACTAAGTTAGCTGTAAGTATAAAATACAAAAGACTCTAATAGGTTTAATACAAAATTAAAAATTCTTTATATAAATAAACTGCTTTAAAAATTTTATAAACATAACATATTTGCATTGGTAATAACCAGAACATTGGTGAACTACTTAAATTAAACAATAACTAAAATTGTATAAATTATTAGTTGTACACTTTTTTTATAATTACTCTTTGTAATGCAATCATTAGTCAAAGAATACTATTAATAAAATCCTGAATTATTAATATTCACCTTAATATTAAAAAAAAAAAACTTATAAAAAGGTTTTTTATATAATGTGCTTATAATAAATATAACTATAGAAAAATCTAACTGTATTTAAATTTTTAATATTATAATTTATTTAAAATACGTATCAACCAATCAAATTAATTATTTTATATAACTAAGACAAATTTAAATCAAGAAAACTTTATAACATATAAAGTATAATTTTTAAATATATATTTTATCTATAAAATTTTATTATAATAAAAAAACCCCCATTTTGTTCTTTATATTATAATCTTTTAATTAAAATTAATTACAACTGTAACATATTTTTATTTTCTATATAAACCTTATTGTACTACTAAAATCATGACAAATGCCCCTACCCTTAAGCATAGCTTCGATTCCAAAATGTAATAACTTCAGTTCAACGAACTTCATCTGCCAAACAGTAGTACCTTAAGGCATACAGGAGTAGCAAACCTTGAATAATAACAAATCATACTAGTTTTTAGATAAGGCCATGCAAAATTAATTAATTGGTTTTCATAACCCGGCCAGGTCAAATTTTGAAAAAATTTTTTATATGTTTTAATAGCGGGTGAGTTTTTAAAATAAATTTTATAAAATTTTTATATATGAAATTTTTAAAAAAAACTGTTTAAAAGTTTCATGTTATGAAAACCAAGATATTAAATTTGTATGACTTAATATTATTTGTTACTTAATAAAGTTAGAATACTATTTATTGATAAAGAATTAAGTGTTTAAAAAGCATTTAGTAATTCGTGTATAACATTTACATATCACTCGTCTGACTTTAGCATTTTTTATAATAATAAAATAAAATAAATTTATTGTATAATGTGTACATTTTGAAAAAAAGAAAAATGCAATGAATCAACAAAAAGCAAATCATGATAAGACATTCTGATCAGAAAGTCCTGCTAACTGTTTCAATAATATGGTCGACGAGGATTGTTCTAGGAAGGGCAAATGGTTAGTAGTGCACAAAAACAAATTGTATAAAAAAACATATATACACTAAACTCCCGAATGTTTTGATAATACGTGACAAACAATTAAGGAAATTTCCTGTCAGGTTACCGAATAGGAAATGAAAAAATTCAAGAAATTCGGCCCAAAGTTCTCATGCGTGTGTCCGTCACGAAGCAAAAATTAAAATATGTTCACATACCAGAGGATTTGGTCTAAACCTGTAAGCAAGCATCATCCTTTTACGGTAAATCTCAAATTCATCATCTTCTTCATCAACTCCCTCAGGTTTTGTTTGCCCCAAACCAGCATTCGCTGGACGTGTATCAGCTCTAAGAAGTTATAGCTCATTGGATTTTTACGAATGGGTACAAAGCTATTAATAATATTGATTACTTACTTATTAATAGGTGCGGCAATCCCTTCACCTGTTTTTCCTAGTCCTGATCCGGCTTGCCAACCTTGTTTCATTAGCATCTTGAATCCAATATTTGATTGATCCAATTTGTTAGTTGCATAATCCTCAAACTCTGGGGGTGTTCCTCCGGTTTTGACGGCTTTAACTTTTTGCTCGAATTTTTCAAGCTCATCTTTGGGTAAAAAATCTGCAATATGGTGGGCACGTTTTGCTTCAGCTTGAGCAGTTAGCAAAGCTGCCTGTTCTGTTTGATTGCATTTATTAATTATGATACATATGGAGGATGTTCATGACATATACTCGTTTTATTGGGCGAGGTGCAAACTCACCCGCCGTCTTTTTCATTTCTTCCGCTCGTTTTTTATGTTCCCAAGTACCACCGTCTGTAATTTCATCTTCTGGATAAACCCATTTGGATCCAACACGAACCATTCCTGGCTTGTATGTATCCGAATATTTTACGAATTTTCGTTTGTCTGAAGAGGTGTATATTTGTTGTGAGATGGATAATGTATTCGCCGCTAAAGTTGATGTTGTAGATTGGTTTGTGCTGCCTACTAACTGGGAAATTTCGACTTCTCCAACAATATTATTAGATTCAAAATTTGAAAAAGAATCAAGTGAAGGTATATTAAGTGTTTCTTTAACTGTTGTTGAGCCTGGTTGATCCCAGCGACTCCTCTTTCGTTTCCTTTTGTTCTCACTGGTCCCTGTAATACTCATTATAAAATTAATCTAGAAATCAATCGTTGTAAGAAAATATATATACTAGGAAAGTAGAAAACTATTAAAAGTCCGTAATAACATTTAATTGGTTTTATACACGTGATTGTTTATTTTCTGATTAACCAACCACACATATAGGGTTGTTACACGTAAAATTTTATCATAATTACACAAAATAACGCTGAACTTATACGACGCTTTCTAATGGTGTAAAGAACATAGAAAGCCAACGTCTCATTGTAAAACGCGATACGTTCAAAGATGGGTATCCATTTTGCTTTTATAAGGTAGATTATTTACAGTTTACAAAATTCTAACTTGAAAATAGTTTTAGCAAATTTTTAGTATTGATTAAATATATATATATATATTTTTTAACCTTAAGCAGTTATTTATTAAGGTTTTTTTTTTTTTTTTTTTTTTAATATTAAGGTGAGTACTTGTGATTCAGGTTTTTATTGATAGTATGTAATTGTATTACAACAGTTACAGAAGGCAATTATGAGAAGAATGTACAACTAGTTACTCATACAACTTTAGTTATTGTCTAATTTAAGTAGTTTATTTGAAGGTTTTGTACTAGTTGTCATATCTAGAACCTGCCTGTGAGTCCTTTCTTTATTAAGATTCTTAAAATTATATGCACATACAATTACATATAACTTTCTAATATTTAAGTTTAGTATCATTTAATCATTCTAATGATATTTAAATATAATTTGTTGTATTATTTTAGTTAAAGATAAATTGCTTATCTAATTATTTAAAATCATACTAGTAGATTTAAATTACAAATAAATTAGATAGTAATCTGTCTATAGTTTAAGCTTCATTTTTGTAATATATTTGTAATTAGAATAAGTTTTATAATTATATTCAGAAAAACCTTTAGAGGTTTTTTTAACAAATTAATAAAGATATAAATAAAACCTTATTTTAAAAAAAATAAAATAATAATAATAATAATAATAATACTAAATTAACAATAAATTAAAATTTCTAATAAATAAATTAAAAAATAAATTAATTAAATAATAAAATTAAAAAAAACAATCACAACTCTCTTTTATAGATTTTTTGATCAAAATTTTTAGAAAGCAAAACATAGAAAAACTCAATAATTAAACTAGAAAACAAAACTCAAGATACTAATAAAAAAAATAGAATAGCAAAAGTTGCATTTAGTTTAAAAACAAAAATACAAAAGAAAAACTATAAAGACAACAGAAAACAGCATATAAAGAATTTTTAACAAAAAATAAAAAATTTAGAAACATTTTGGAAAATTATTATAATTCTGTCTTATAGATTTTTTAAGTTATATAAAAAGATACAATAGAACAGACAAAATAAACAAATAAACATATACATTAAACTAGTTTAATTTAAATAAAACATGTAATTTAAAAGCATTTAGAAAACAACTGTATAATATAAACAAAAGTCTGTCAAAAAAATATAAAAAAAATCTCAATACAATCTTTATAAGAAGAGCATATGAGGCAATAAACAGTATATATAATAAAATCTTCTTTAATAAAGCAAGTAAGGCATATGCAATACTTAGTAGAGAAGATAATATTATTGCAGTATTTATAAAACAAGACCCAAATAGAGTAGTCTTTTGCAAATAATAAAAAAAATATTAAAAAAAACAAAAAGAGAAAAAGATACTCTTTCTAATAATCATTTGAACCAAACTTTTCAAAAAGCTAAACTAATAGCAACCACTCTCTCTTTCACTACTATACAAACTAAAACAGACAATCTCACTCAAATTATCTTTTAATAAATCTAACTTTTACAAATATATAACTTATATATTAAGAAATATTTACAAAACACCTTACTATTATTCTTATACTCAATACAAACTACTAAAAATTTTGACTTTACTACATTATTAAACTTACTTATTACAGAAATAAAAACTCTTAAAATACAACATCAGTAAAATTTATATACAGATATAAATCAATATATAGCACATAATCGATATATATCATTTAAAATATATCGATATATATTGATAAAAGTGTTATATATTGATTATTATCTAAAATCGATAAACTTTGATAATCAGATTAATATCAATATATAACAAATAATCGATAAAATATTATTTTAAAAATAATGATATGTATTGATTATTTGCTATATATTAATATTAATCTGATTATCAAAGTTTATCATAATGCATTATATATCAATACATATTATAATCAATAAATTTGGTAATCTTATGTTTATTACTATTTGTATCGATATAATATGTATTCACTTTAAATTATATATACTTAAATTTATTAGAGTAATATAAATTAACTAAAAATGTTAAATATATTTATTTTAAATTAATATCAGAATATAAAAAAGTTCACTAGATATTCATTCACTTTATTAAATCTCAGAACTATATAAATGGTTCTATCTATGCTCTCTAATAGTATACAACTATAGTATTTGAGCAGTTTCAATTTTGGACAACTCTATAATTCACCATTTTTCTTATACCAGCAGACTAAAATAAGCTCAAGTGGTTTTTTATTTATTTCTTTATAAAACTTGAATATTAACAATACTTTAAAAAACAATCAAAATTAGTTATATATTACTCTCGAAGTTAGTGAAAATAAATGTATACTCTAACTTCAAGAGTTATTTTGCTTATTATCATTATTAATCAATTTAATCATTATTTATCAATACTTATCAGTAGATTCATGAATAAAATATAATCGATACTTATCAGATCATACCAAGTAATTTTACTTTCTTCATCATAACTACTTATAATAATGTTGAAAAATATTGGCTTATCATGAAAACTTGAAGTGGCATGAATTATATTGGTACTTTTCAAGGTAGCAGAAGAAAACAGTTCTATATAATGATTTTCATGAAGAAACATAATTAATTCCTTCTCTAAAAATTTATCAAGACCACTTAATAAGTTTTGAAAGCTTTCAATTTGTAGCAAGTCTAGATTATTTTTGTTTTTTTTAAAAAAATTATCCAGACCCTCTAAACTAAGTGTCCACAAAGATTGTCTAAACCCTTTTGCTTAGTGATATTTCTTTTGAGCTTCTTTTTCAGTTAATTTCTGCTATTGAATCTAATAATAATGATTATTTACTGATTAAAAAAAATATTAAACAATTCTCGTAATATAAAGAGCATGTACTCTATATTACAAGTATTATTTAATTGAAATCTTATTTTTTTTTTAACCAGTGCTAGCAATAGTTATCGATTAGTTATAATATTTATAACTAACTGTTCTTAATATTTGTTTCATATAATCTCTTTTATTTGACATATGATAGGATCTTTTTATATAATTTTTATGAAGGGTTTCATAAGTCTCAGTAGTCATACTATTTACTAATCCATATTTATGAATTGCAGATATTAGATGATAACACCAAATATAAAGCTTTGAAAGTTAGAGACCACTTGAATTATATTTTGAAAAAATTTCAACAAACTCTTTGGCCCAAGTCATAATGAAAGTCTATGAATTTAAACGTAAGTAATCAGGTTAGTAAGAAGAATAACAATTTATTTATACCTGAAGTTGGTTATATGAATTATAACTAAATGATTCTTTACAGGTAGCAATATAAATTTGAAGGAATTTGTAATAAACTTGACATAACTGTTTATTACTAATTTCTGGCCTTTTATAATCTTCATATAGGTTATCAAAAGCAAAAATAATTATTTTCATTATATTTTACAATTCTTTAGCTATCATGCATATTAAATCTATGCTCTTCATTATTTTAAGAGCTTTATATCAAGGTATCGATAACAATTGTCTTTCAAAAGTTTGTAACACATAGCTACTATATTGTTCAAATAAAAGCTCTTTAGTATAATCTAGTATATACTTAAAGAGACTGAGGTCCAAAGTATGCATTCAATCAGGTATGATAGCATCATATATATTAAAGTTACTATAATTCTTATTAGTCATAAATTACATTTTTATTAACAAAATTATTGAAATAGCAGGTATGGGTATTATTTTGAATTTTGCTCTAATTAAGCTTAATTTAGGTAAAATTCAAAATAATATCTATACTTACTATTTCGATAATTTATGATAAATAAAACACTTAATAGTTTCTTACCTTAAGCTCCAAAATGCATTTGTCTTAGGATAAATTGAATAATCAGAATTATTGCTGCTATATATCACTTGCCTCATAATATTTGGAGTTCTTGGGATTATATTTGTTAAATTTATATTATTCAACTCATCCCTTGATACTAAGCATTTTGGGCATGGTTTTCTGAAAGAAGATGGTTGGTAAATGTTTGCAAACTTGTACACTTCAGCTAAGTTGGCAATAATGATTGATATTTGTGAAATGAAGGTAATTATATTTCCATATATAACAAAATAAAGCTCCAATCCTCAATAATGGGCTTGTGAAAGATCGATATATATTCCTGAAAAACTTCTCTTTAAAGTTTACGAAAGTCATCAAATTGCTTTATTTTAGAATCCTTGGCTTTCAAGATTAGAAGATATATAACCAAAGCCTTAGATTCTGGTTTGTTTCTCTGATGATTTGGGATGTTGCCAAGGGCAAAAATATAAGATGCTCTGAAAACTTTCTCATATAGTCTAAGATTGTAGCATCTGAATAAAGAATAAGTGATAATATATGTTGCCTAAGAAGTAATGCTAATTCTTTTTGCTTCCACCAATTATCATGAAATTGTTTCTTAAAAACTTGATATTCTATATTCCTTCTTACTTCTATTTTATCTTTATATTAAAAAACCAGTGACTGGTTAATACTATTAATCATTAATAAAGACTTAATAGTCTTTATTAATAATTGATAGAAAAATATATATCTAACATTATCAAACGTTTTAATAATAACTTCTTTAAACATTATATAGGAAACAATAGAATTATCAAGAAATTCCTTTCTGGCTTTGGTTGTTGATAGAAGTAGTAAAATATCCAAATTGGAGAATTTGTTAAAGAAATTTATAAAAGCATCACTAGCTGAATTTGATAGATAATACTTATTAATTATTTTCATAAACTCTTGATAGGCATCATTAGGCTATTCAACTTTTGGTAGATGATGCAAGTCATAAAAAGCGTTATCAAATGAAGCTCCTTCATAGTCTTCAGAATCTCTTTCATTAGATTTAGTTTCTAGATACTGCAATTCGTTGATAATATTAAACAATGCATCTTTATAGTCTTTAGGATCATTTTCATCATTTACCAAAAAAGACATAGTATCTGTTTCAAGGCATTCCATTTCTATAAAAGAATGCTTATCTGAACTTAATTCAGATTGAGATGATATTAAGATATTTTTGCTCTATATGAAATATAATCGATATATATTATTTTACAATTATTATGAATTTACTCTTATGTATTGTTTTGAAATAACAACCAGGTGTAATTTAAAATTTTGGTCCAAATTAAGCTTAATTCAGGCCAAAATTTTAAACTATACCTGAGGTATTAGTTTAAGACATACAGTAAAATAATAATAATAATAATAAATATTATTAGATAATTATATGTAAGTATATCGATATACCTCATAAACTATAGAATGTTCATAATTAGAATCATATTCTGGAAAATTCCAAATATTATCATCCACTTGTTCAATATTAACTATTTGATTTGTGGAATTTTAAAGATATAAATGTCTTTGCGAAATATGTTGAGTTAATGCATAAGATTTTGTAAAATTATGATTACAATGCTCATATTGCCAATGCATTTTGGAAGAAAAAAATAAAAAAAATTAAATGCAATAATAATGATTTCAATTGGAAAATGAAAAAGAATAACTAGAATAAATCTATCGATTATAAATATTGGGATAAGATAGTAAGCAATTAAATCTTTTAAATGAAACTTATTGATATATATCAATATATATCAAATTTTTATTTTATTAAAAGTATACTGCAAAGATACTTAACATGTGCATTATATTATGCTTGATGCAACAACATGTACAAAAGTCTAGTTTATATTATGCATTATATAATAGCATAAATTTATCTTCAATATAAATGCTGCCAAGAAAAACCAGTAAGCTGGGTTTCAATTTAATAATTATTAGCCATAATCTTTAACAACTTATTAAAGATTATGGCTGATAACTATTAAATTAAAATTCAGATTACTGGTTTCTCTTAGCAGCACTCATATTATATTAACTAAGGTTACTGATAGCATTTATATTATATTGATATATATATTTTTTTGTAATCACAAAAATACAAAAAAAATATAATGATATGAAAAATCTCAGATATGCAAGATATCTTAATATATAGTTATAAAATATAATGACAAAAAAATAAGATAAGTATACTTGTTTCATTTGTTATACTTTATATACTTTATATACTTTATCATTATATTGCATTAGATTTTAATTTTATAAAAGGTTGCAAATATATAAATACAAAAAATTTTCAATGTTAAACATTCAAAGTTAAAGGTAAAATATTTTTGGAAATTTTTTTTTTTTTGGAAATAAGTTTTCCAAAAAACACTTCACCACCCAATAATGCTTAACCACCCAATAATGCTTTACTACCTAATAACACTTTATCACCAAATAATGCTTCACTACCAAATAACACTTTAACATCAAATAACACTTTAACACCAAATAATGCTTTACTACCAAATAATGCTTCATTATCAAATAACACTTCACCATCCAATAACCCTTGCTCCCAATTATTTAATACTAAAACAGCAGTTACTAATAATAATTTCTTTGATGATTCTTCAGATATAACAAAAAGCATTTATAGTATTCATAATACTTTTTCTAAAATAAAAACTTGATTACAAAGGTTCTCAACACTTCATTCAGAATCACACCAACCTTTCTGCCAATTATCACAATCTGTTTAGCCTTACCACCAGCCCTCTTGTTTTTGACAAACATCTCCAAATAATGATAGAGATCATTTTTTATTACCACAGTGCTGTTCTCATAGATCACAAGATAGATCACAAGAAAGATGATCAGCCAATTAAAATCAGCTATGAAATTTGGATAGTAATTCTATATATAAGTCTTTTTTTTTTTTTTACTTTTGAATGCCATACTTTTGTACATTTTTTTTTCTTTTTTATTAAAGTTTTTTCTTTCTTTCTTACAAAAGTTTTTTTTTTCTTTCTTATAAAAGTTTTTTTTTTCTTTCTTATAAAAGTTTTTTTTTTTTTTTCTTATAAAAGTTTTTTTTTTTTTTAAACAAATCTTTTAAATTGAAGAACATACACATAGTAACCGTCATGTTATTAATGAATGGCTTTTTGCCCAAAATCACACTCTGTACATCCTAGTCCAGAAACTTCATAATGACATAAGAGATATCAAAGCTAAATTGTAATAGCAAAGGAGAGAGCACACAAATGATCTTTTTTCTCAAGTGTTAGAAGTAAGTGCTTTAGTCTAATTATAAGTTTTAAAGATACATCTAAGCTGATGTCTTAAAATTTAGGATATGTATACAAACATAGTAAAGCATCTTTTTCTGCACTATATATATCCCTTGCAAAGTACACTTAAGGAAGCCATGAAGAACTACCTGATAAAGTATATCCAGATTACATATCTGAAATAAGTGCAAATGATTTCACAAATTACTTTTATAGTGAATGGTATAGTGCTATACATTGAATATTATCATTTTTGTTATCATTAATTTATATGTTTTTATTTATTTATTATTTATTTGTTTTTTTGCGTTTATTATCATTTGTAATTATTTAATTTTTTTTAATGAGTTAATTAACTTTTTTGTCTTATTTCATTTACTAGTTATTACAGAAAATGAAAAATCATCATGGTGTGGTACTACAAAATGTTCAAAATTCCATTTGGAAGGTTTTTGAATATGAAAAGCTCTCTTTTCTAAAAAGCAATACTGCCATAGCAGAAATTATGAAGTGAAAACAGAGTGATCAGGTTGTCACTTGTTTTTGCTCTCTATTCTAGTAAAATGATGATAGTGTGTATTGGGTAGCAGTTATCACAAGAACTGCTTTCTTCATAATTGCAGTACCTGATTTATCAAATGAACACTGTGCATTCATGTTAGCTATGTGCAATATATTGTTGAATCCATGATTACATAAGATTGTATATATAGTAAATAGTATGAAACACTGTATGGTGATATATTTGGTAAGTATTTAATTATATATTGCTTTATATCACTTTATATTTATTTAATATTAATGAGTTTGCATTAGGTTTTGCATTGTAAGATGATTTCAATGAAGGAGGCCCTTTCTACGAATCTGCTAAAGCATTAATGAACAATAAATTAAAGAAAGACAATGAAAAATTGTAACCAACTACTCCAAGTTATGACTTCAAACCTGAGCAAACATTGCAAGCATCAAGATCCAATTCAATGCAACTTTCACAAGAAGAGTTAAATGAATTGTTTGCACTCTATTAAAAGTGATGTTTTTATTTTTTGTCTTTGCATTATGCATTGCTAATCTTTAATATATGTAATATTGATATTGTAAAAAATTAAATATATATATATATTTCTTTTAATAAATTTGATAGTTTATTT
Organism: Cetraspora pellucida; assembly: GCA_910591915.1. Classification (NCBI taxonomy): domain Eukaryota; kingdom Fungi; phylum Glomeromycota; class Glomeromycetes; order Diversisporales; family Gigasporaceae; genus Cetraspora; species Cetraspora pellucida. Next base: position 5,066 of record CAJVQA010003354.1, on the reverse strand, counting down.
TAAAAGTTATATGACTTGTATACTTATTTTTTTATAGTATTATATTTTTGAAATATATATCACTAACAAAAGTGATTATTTGCCAAAATAAGATATATATCGATTATATTTATAAATGATCATTATTGTTTGAAGATTAATCTAATATATATCGATTATTATCATAATTGATGATAATCAGCAGGGGGGATTATAATCAATATATATTTATGTGGTTAGTAATTGATATATTCTCTATATAAATTTTGCTGATGAAATCTATAAAGAAAAACAAGAAAATATTTCAAAAAAAATTCAAAACAAATTGGAAAAAAAAACATCAACTTTTATCAAAACCCCAAAATTTCTTTTAAATATTTTAGAAAAACCAAATAACATCACCAAATTTTTAAATTGCAATATTTTTGCAATATTTTGCATCAAATGTAATTTTTTTAAAATTATTGTAGTTTAAAAATTTAATAATGAATAGTATTAATTTAGACCATCTATTATCTAACAATACACTTACTACTCAATTATCTAAAATAAAATAAGCTCTACAATCTTACTTTCAAGATTACTTTAAAAAACTACCATTTACACTAATAGAAGAAAACTCAAAATTCTATAAACTTTACAAATCTTATTCAGAAAATAAACATCTTTTTAATAATCTATTTTTAGAAATTACTTTAGAAGAATAGAACAAAGTCATATATAATCTTCCAAACCAAAAGGCTGCAAGCCTATTAAAAACAAATTATGATATTTAAAATATCTAAACTCCAAAGCCCAAAATATTATTCGATTATTTTTAACAAAATGTCTTTCATTACAACAATATCAACAATATAAAAAATATCTAACATTTTTTTAATACCAAAAAAATTTATAAAGAACTTTACTCTAGATCAAATCAGACTGATTTCTCTTATTAAACCTATTAAAAAATGTTTTTACAAAATTTTTATCATATGCCTCAATCAAATTATTAATTAACACTATCTACTAAATGATCTTAATTTTGTAGTAACCAAAAACAGTTCTATACATATTCTTATACAAATATTAATTAATACAATAAAATATTATAAAACCAACAACAAAGAAGCATGAATACTCTTCCAAGACATGTTCAAAGTTTTTGATAAAATCAATATTAAATGCTTATTAGATGCTTACAAACATATTGGTATTTTTCAATCTGGGCTCAATTTTATTAAATATCTATATTAAGATAGAAAAACCAGAGCAATTATAGTTTATAGCTTTACTAACTCAATTACACTTTATTTAAATATAAAACAAGAAGTAACCTATTCTTTATTACTCTAAAAAATCTATTATGACTCTATCTTCAGTTACATAAACTCAAAATATAGTTCAAAACTTCTCAAAATATTATCACAATCTCTCTTAGAAACAATCTTCCTAACTATACCAACTTATATAACAATACTACTTTTTGCCTTTATGAATAATACAGTTTGGCATTGTGAATCTAAAAATGATCTGCAAAAGATCCTAGATAACATATTTGAACTATATTAACTAAACAATATTCAAGTTAATCTATCCAAATCAGACCTTATTCACATTCTATCTAATAAAAAAATACTATTCAATAGTACTTCAAATATAACACCTTTAAACTTTAATAATAAATCAATTTTATTTTATAAACTTGATGAAATAATAAGATATCTAGGAATTTTTTTAGATAACAAAGGCTCTACTAAATCTATACTCAAAAATTTTAAACAAAACTTCTCAATTTATTCATACTATTCGATATAAAAAGCTTCTTCTTATATAATTATCTTAACTATTTAATACTATTTTATTACTATCAATTAAATATCTACTTTGAATATGTTTTTCTCTATAAAACAAACTCTAACAATTATTAAGTCTTCTAACAAAATACACTAAACATATATTATACCTATTTACTAATACAAATAATATACTTACTAATCTACAACTACTCAACATTTCAACACTCAACAAACTTATATTACAAGTTAGTAGCAGTAATATAAAAAAATGTTTTAATACTAATACACTTCTAAACCAAATCTTTATACACCAGGTCAAAAATTGGCTTTTTAAAATATAGAAACTATCTTTAACTCAGGATACAATTCTAACCAACTATAGGAAATCTACAAACTACACTATAATATTTTAACTTTATTATTTATACAAAAATAACATCTTTATTAATAACACTTATCTAAATCAATTAATAATCTACAAACATACTAATCAACTGAACAACATTTATAATTTTATTACAATTCCTAACAACTCAACAACTCTAAGTCTTAAAAACAATAGAATTCTTTTCTTATAACAATTACTTATAGCTGATAATTACAACCTTCTTCCTTAGAAAAATATATATTTTAGAATTCTCAAACCTTATAAGGTTCTATTTCAAAATAGTTTAAAATATTTTTAAATCAAATATCTGATTATTCTATTTTGTATATATGGCCTAATCTTTAACTCCAACTTACTAATCCATTTCTAAATATATTAAATCTTATTACACTCCAATTTGTTATCTTGAAAAATATATGGTCACTTTATATTTCATCATCAAATTGGCATATTGACAAAATAACCAATACATCTAACTCTCAAGTACTTTTTCAAAAATATCAAATTATGAATTCAACAACTAACACAATTCATATTCTTTTATATCAACAATGCTTTAAATAAATTACAAACAAATCATTAATCTTAAATGCAAAACACAAAAAAGAAAACAAATTTTGAACTTAATATAAACAACCAAGAAATCAAAGCATTTCAAAACATTTATACAGATTTATATAAATTAGCTTCAAAATCTCTACTATTTTTTTCACTACCCTCTTCAAAAATTCTTCTAATATAAAACACAATATCTGATCCTATATACCAAAACTAACTCATAAAATTTCACAAAAAATTACTATCTCTTGAATCAACTAATATACATTTTTATACAAATGCTTCTATACTTAATTCACAAATACACAATATCTCTACTAGCATAGCCTGAATTCTAAAAAATGACATACAAATTAAATTTAATGTCTCTATAAACCTTGCACCAAACTCAACACAAGCAGAACTAGCAGCACTTATACTCTTATTTCTTATTTTAGCTCTTAACTACTCAATTCATATCTATTTAGATAGCTTATCTACTATACAAACTCTTACCAATTCAATATCTTATAACTACAATTCTTAAACCAAACAAAATAACTGAAATATTATCCATATTCTAAACTATCTAACCAAACTTAAAAATATAAATTATATTATACACAAAGTTAAATTATATTCAAACAACACTTTATATAATATTGTTAATGCCTTAGCTAAACAAGATACTAAAAAAACAGAACTAAAATATAATCTTGACCATCTTTATTTACCTATTTTCTTTATTTGAAAAGAAATACCAATTATATACAAACTTCATAAATTCTGCAAAAACCTCTTTTTTATTCAAACATTTAACAAACTTTTTTAACTTAAACTATTACAAAATTTTTCTATTATAAACATCCTACTATTTACTAAAATTATTAACTTTCAAATTCTAATTTAAAACTCTATTTAATTAGAAACAAAATTCTCCTTAATAATTTGCCAACAATGTCAAATTTAAATATTTGCTATTCTCTACTCTACTTAACTCCAAATTGCTTCTATTATAACCAATATAAAAACATCAAACATTTACTCCAATGTTTACTTTACACTTACAATTCACAAAACATTCTTATTAATAAAACTACTAATATTTTAAGCTCTTTAAACTTTTTAAAAACTTCATCATACATTATAATTCAAATCTTCAACTTACAAAATCTCTTTTTAAACTCTACTATATATAATACAATACTTCTATTTATTCAAGATACAATAATACTTAACCAATATAAACAACTTCAACTAATTCTAAAAAACTAACTAACAACTTTCTTATTTTCTTATCTAACTCTCTACTCAACTGATTTAATCTAACTATATGGCAAACTTATAATATTAAACAATATGAATGAGAATTAGCACAAGGAATTACTGCTCTTACTAAAAAAAAAACAATATTCGATTACCTATTATACAACCTTCTAACTTCAATAACAATATATTTGCATTTAACACTGATATTAACTAATTTATTTTTAAAACTTTTTCTCAAAATTTTACTATATATAACTGCTTTTACTTATTAAAATAATCTTAAAGGTTTCTTTTATCTCTTCTGTAGTTAATAATTATGATAGTTAATTTAACTAAAACAGAAAATTAAAAGTTAATATCATGCTAGATGTTTATATATATATAGCAATAATAGTATAGTTTAGGAATATTTTATTTATATATTTATATCTAATTGATATATCTATGTATTACTATTTTCCTAATTGATATTATATAAAAAAAAAAAAAAAGCTGAACTACAAAAAAATGATATAGTTAATATATTAAATTTTATAAAAACCTTTTCAAAGTACTATATATGCATAGTTGAACATTAAAATAAAGTTGAAAAAGAAGTTGCAACTTTGTGGTAATAGTTTAAATGCACTTTGGAACTATAGAAGAAGTAGGTAGTTAGTGAAAGCCAAAGTTTTTTATTAAGTAAATAACAAAGTTGAATATATTAGTTTTATACAACTGTCAAATCTATAAAGAACACTTATAAAGATTAAGAACTCACAAAAGCTACAATGTTGGTTCAGCTTTCACCTTTATTTTGCTTTGAGAAAATTTTATAAAAGTAAGCAATTTAGCTTATCTCTTCCTAAAAATTGACATGTAAAACTACCAAAATAGTTAGCAATGTTTATTTTCTAAACAGGTTTGTTAACAATATAGATCAGAAACAATACAGTAATACAAACATAACTATGCACATATTTCAAAATACTAAAAACTTGAAAATACTGTCTTCAGACTAACTAGTGCTCTATACTAACCCTTTATGATTAAGTCAAAGATTTTTTCTTTCCTATATGGTTTTTTGTTAAATAATCTAAGTAAATAGAAAAATAGTAAAGTTATTTCTATTT
>CAJVQA010003353.1:0-19661 GCA_910591915.1 Cetraspora pellucida | reverse complement strand
ATTTTATTAGTAATTTTTAGCTTTTTATTAGTACTAATATTTTGCTAATATTTTGCAAATATTAGCATTTTATTATTTTAATAATTTGTAAATATTTTTTTATACTAAAATAATAGTAACAAAGTACTAAAAAAGTACAAAATTTGGCAAAAATTAGTACTTTATCAGCACTTTTAAAAAGTTAATTTTTAGCAATTCAAATTTTGATGATTTTTGTAAAGTATGTTTTTGGTAATTTAAATAAATAAATAAACTCAAGAACTAGAACTTCAAAGAAAAGAATAAAGAATAAAATGAGAGATGATATTTTAGTGATTTCTAGAAGTACATGTTTTGATAATGATGATGATTTTATTTCTTATAAATATAAAGATAAAAGAATGACTTCAAGAAAGAAACCAAAATCAGATTCTTTTAAAAACACTAATGAAAAGAAGATTGAGAGTTACAAAAAAATATTGAATTCATTAGAAAAAGGTGAAAGTGCATACAAGATACTGAGGAAGATCCTAGCCTTTTTATAAGAGCATTATAATTAAAAGCATTAGAACCAGGTGCATAACATCAAAACTTATCATCACAAATTTTGGTTATTATGCAAAATGGATATTAACTAATTTTTAATACCTAAACTAATTCATGATTGGATTAGTAATAATGTTTTAAACAAATCAAAAAGAAATACAAGTCAAAGAAGCCTTGTTCTTGTACTAAAAAATGGAACTGAAAAATGGAGTATAATCAAATCTCTAACAAATTATAAAATAAGTATTGCACATTTTCATAATGAATTTCAACTATATATTTACAATTCAAAGAAGTGATCTATTATATTTAGATAATATTAATGATTTTACAATAATAAATAGATCTAATAAAAAAATATTTAATTACAAAAAATATGTTTAACTTCTTCTTAATAAAGATAAGATTCTTATAAATCAAAGAAATTTTATTAAGAAATCAGTTTCTATTGTGATTTTGTATAGAAAGAATACTTGTCCTATTATTAATAATGCACATACTAAAGATGATGATTTTTTACAAAAATTTTTTAAGAATGCTCTTGTTGTTAATTTGAATAATTTGAATATAAGAAACAATAAAGATATGAACAATTGTGCTATTCTAGAAAAGAATATTACTCAAAGAATAAAAATAATATTTAGTTTATATGATGCTAGTGATGATAAAAGATAGATTAACTTGAGCATTAATTATTTTAACTATAAATATTTTGATAATATTTATGAAAATGATGCTGAAATAGATATTCAAACTAGAAAAAGCTCAGTAACTCAAGATATGAATTTGTATAGTGTTCTATTTAGTTCAAATGTAATTAATAATAATTTTATAGATAGTAAATCTGTTAATTCTGATATTACAATATATAATAATGAATTTACTATATTTTCTAATAATAGAATTTAAAATACAAATAGCAGAGAAATAGATACTAAAATTCTTTACAATAATCATGGTTTAAGCAGATAATATTTATTATTAATAAAATTTATTTATAGACTTTTAATTATTTTATTTTTGATTATTAACAATTTTAGTATTAATATTTAAAAAAATATAATTAAAATATTTCTTGATCAGAAGTACTAATTCTAGTTTTGAAGCTTTATTTTCTGAATAAAATTTCCACTCTTCATATTTGTTTGGTTCAGTTCGCAAAGCTTTTTCTTCTTTAAAAAATAGGTAGATGTAAACTTCATATGTTAGATTATAATAATTATCTTCAGGTTTACATTTTACAAATCAGTATTCTTGTAATAAAAGTCTTGTTTCAGAAGATATATATAATAAACTTTTTGTAAATCTTTGATACTAATTAAAATATTAGTTTATTCTTTTATTTCTCTTTGTAAACCAGTGATAACTTCTTTATCAGGATCAATTTTTTATCTAGCCTATTATAATATCTAGTTAGAACTTCAGATAATCATTTACCAAGAAGTATATTTCCAAACTTTTTATAGAATACAATGATAGCAACATTGCATTTTCTAAAAAAAAACATAATTGAACTGATACTATTTACTAAATTTAACTAATTTATTTATTATTTTATTGAGTACAAAAATAAGTATAAATTATGACAAAGATTTTTCTTAAATCATTAAGATGAATTTAAACATAATTTATAAAGAGTGCCAATATCTAAATCTCATTAAGAATATTTTAGATAATTGTAAATATAAAAAAAATAGAACTGGTACTAAAACTTTATCAATCTTTTCTTCTTCTTAATAAAAATTTAGTTTAAAACATAGAAAGATTCCACTTTTGACAACTAAATAAATATTTTTTAGAGAAGTTGCAGAAGAACTTTTTTGGCTCATTAGTAAAAGTACAGATGTTAGAAAATTACAAGAAAGAAATATCCATATTTGGAATAAAAATGCAAGTGATAGCAATGATCTAAAACTAATTTATAGGTTTCAATTAAGGCATTCTGGTGCAGACTATATTAATTGTGAAACTGATTATTCTAATAAAAGTGTAAATTAATTAGAATATGTGATCAATTTGATTAGACAGATTCTTCAAATAGAAGAATCGTAATTAGTTTTTGGAATCCTAAAGATTTAGATAAAATGGCATTACTACCTTGTCATATCTTTGTTTAATTCTATGTTAACAATCTGAAAAGTATAAAGAAAAGCTTGTAATGTTATGTATTTCAGAGATCTGAAGATATAGAGTTGGATGTGCCATTCAATATTGCAAGTTATGCATTATTAACTTATATAATTGCCAACATTACTGGTCTTGAAGCTGAAGAACTTATCTTGACTCTTGGTGATGCACATATTTACTAAGATCATAAAGAAAAATTATGAGAACAAACAAAAAAAGAACTATATAAATTTTTAACAATTTTATTTAAAGGTAAATATGATAATTTAGAACAGTTTAAATATGAAGATATCATTTTAGAAAATTACATTTCTTATGAGAAAATCGGACTTAATGTTTCTTAGTTTATTTGTTTAGATTCTGTCTTAAATTAGATTCTTAACATAGTTTTAATTTTATTTAAATAATTAATAAAATTAATATGTGCTTCAAATTCAATATTGTCTAATAAATATTTACTACAGATAAACAAATAAAGAATCATTTTCCATTTTTCTGTTATCTTACTAGCTAGTTTTTTTTTTCTATAATATATATCTTGTTATTATTAATATGCAAGTATTCAGTCATAATAATCATAGATTCAATATGTTCTTCAAACAAAAAGTAAATAAAACAATCAAAAAATGAACAAAGAATTTCATTATTACTACATATTTGAATAATATCTAGATGTTTTTTTTTAAAAACTATGTTGTATATTACAAATATGGTAAATAATTTCTTAATATAATCAACATTATTAATAGAAAAACCTTTTGGTATTTTTTTATTTGAGTTACCAAATACATCAACAAGAACTCATAAAAATAAAATATAATCAAAACAGATACTAATAATATTAGAATTTATATTATAAGTATTTAGTATCTAAACTAAAAATGTTTTTTCAAATGACATAATCTCTTGAAAGTTAAAGAAAAAATTATCATTATAAGGTCATTGCAATAACTCTTTTAATAATAAAAAGGTTAAATTGATTTGTTATTCAAATATATTCAAATATAAATCTTTAATATAATATCAATTCTTGAGAAAAATCTCTTATACTTATAAAGTTATGTTTTATAAATATACTAACTTTAAATAGATCAAATAATGTTTCTTCTTCAGAACTTTTCATTATTTTTGATGTTATTTTTAAAATATCATTTCCAACAAGAGACATTTGATTTTTGAATACAGAATAAATATCACAAAGAAGTTGTATAGTTATTTTATATACAAGATTGCATAGTATATTTATCTTATCATATACTATATTATAATTATTAAATAAATTATTATTTGGTGAATAGCATATGAGAAATTGACCTTGAATAACAAGATTATTTGTATCTCAAATTATATTATAATATCCAATTTCTTGCCAAAGTTTGATTAGTTTATGTTTAAATAAGATCACTCTGGCAATAACATTCAATTGATGATTATTTTTATAACTATATTAAGGAGAATATTCTTCTTAAATGTTAATCAATTTATATGGCCATGGTGTAAAAGGCACAAACTAATATTTTTTAATCAGATTTTCTAAAATAAACCAGTTTCTTTCTAAAACTATTTTAGCATTTTTTATAATCTCAGGGCCATCAGAAAGAAAATAAAAATACTCCATATCATTACTTTTTAAATACACTTCATCAATTTTATAAATTTTTATAGCTTTAGCAATAATTTGAAAAACTTCTTTAATATTGGCAAAAGAATTCCATTTTATTTTGTTTTCATATAAGACATTATTTGGAATCAATATTTTATTATTTGTTAATATATGTTGTGATTTAAGTATAATTAAATTAGAATCAGAATCACCAAAGCATATCATCATTCATTGGACAAAATATTATAAGATAAGACATTCAATTTAAATAAAGCTTCAATAAGCTGGATATTTAAAAATTGATGCTTTGTTCTAAATTGTAAGTCTTTTTTGAAAGCATAAAACAGTGCATAGCATCTACTATAATGGTAGACTAACCAATATGCATGTTCAGTAATATCATAACTAATTTTATTTTATTCTTTTGATACCTCTGTTAAGAAGATAAAATTATTTAATAAAATGAAAATTATTTGTTTGACTTCAGTAGAAAATGAATTCATAATTAATTTGAGAACAAAAAAAAAGAATAAAACAATCAATTTATTTATAATTATTAGTTTATAATACATTACATGATTAATTAAACAAGATATATTATTCACTATCATATCTAACTCTTTTACTATTACATATTGGAGTTTTAGTTTCTGACTTTAAATTCATTCTTTTATTTTCTTACTCAAGTGCAGTTATTCTTTCTTTTAAGAACCCTATTTCATACTCCAATTTATTATTTCTATCAAATAACATTTTATTATTGTCTCTAATTTTTTTATTTTGTTCAATTAATTTATCTCGATTTTTTAGAAGTCTTTTAATATATTTCATCTTTTGCAGTTACTAAATTTTATATTTTCTAAATTTTTCTTTTTTTTCATATACTTCAATATACAACTGATATATTTCATTCTTCAATTTTCAAATTTTATCATTTTTTTAATAAGTTTATTATTAAGGTCTTTAATATAATCATTCTTTTTATCAATTACTTTATAATAATCATCAAGCATTATTTGAATTTTTTAACTTCATTTTCAATATTTATATTTTCATTTTTGATGCTTCAGTGTATTTATTTGTTTTTTCATTAGAGAATTCATCAGTAATTTCTTTTTTAACATCATTTTCATTTGAATCATTCATTTTTTCTTTAACAGGAGTCATTTTATTAACAGTTATATTCTTTGAAATTTCTTCTTCAACAAAATGATCATTATCAATAAATGCATTAAAATTCATATCATCAGTTACAAAAGCTTTGTTATTCATAAAAAAATATTAAATATTTGATAGAAGAATATAAAAATAACCTGATGTTCAATTATTAATAATACATTTATATTCATTCAATTTATTTGATTCATTAAATTTATCAGAATAATAATCATTTTTAGCAATTTCAAAATTCATTTTTTTTCTTTATTTTTCTTCAAATAAAAGTTGTTGAACTCATTCAGAAATTCGATTCTTATTTTAATAACTTTTTCTAGTCAACATGTTTTGTTATAAAAAATGAATTTTGAGTATCTATTTTCTGAATTGAACACAAAAATTAGTTTTACTATTTTCTAAACATAGATGAATTAGTAATATCATATATATGATAAAGACTGTCTTATTATGTAATTCTTATTAAATTTTTTATCTATTCTCCTTTTAGTAATTCTTATAACTACAAAAAACTCATAGACATTTATCTTTTTTTTGTAATTGTATTTTTAAATTTGATATGCCAATTCATCATATAACATTAATATAAATAAAATATATTGATAATTAATGGTTATATTTTGTACAATGTGATAATTAATATGACTATTAAATATATTAGTACACCTTATTCTATAGATAAACTGAGATAAAACTGACATTCCATAAAATCTGCAAAATGAACATCATTGTAGTATACTTACCTAATTGGAGATGCCAATGACATTCTATCTGAAACATGTGCATTTGACCCAAAAGAAGCTATATGACAGACACAAGCCTTTATGTGAGACCCCACCATCCTCAAATAAAGAAAGGTCAATATGAACCAAGCTGTTTATGTTGGGAATGAATGTTGACTCCACCTATCCTACTTGGGTTAGCTGTAAACTGATTTCAAAAGAGATGTGATTGAAGTTAATATGATGAGTTCTGGTTTCAAAATAGTAAAACTGAAACATTTCTCATTGGTTCTATGAAAACTATAAAAAATATAAAGTAATGAAAGGCTGTGTAAGAGGGGTAAAGGTTAGAACAAAAATGGTTGGAAAGCATTAAGAATAATGAGAAGAGTTATAGTCTTATATGGGCTCTTCTTATACTTAATTCATTATAAAAAGAGTAAAATTTTCTCCTTTCAAAAGTAAAGTTCAAACCTATAGTTTAGAGTTATATAATTATATAACTCTATAATTGTATTGTCTTTATAAGATAATATAACTAATAAAAGCTATTTTGAACTAATACAATATGCTTTTTTAAAAAAAATTGTAATACTCATCTTGTAATGCTTCTTATCAATTATCTCAACCTTGTGTCAAATCAAAAAATCATCTTTATATTTTTGAGGTATGTTATGTTATATAATCATTTTTTAAATAACAATCTGTTGCATTTGGCCCATCTCTAAACTCAATTATAAAACCTATAACAATAGGTTTTTAGACTCAGTTATTAAATTTAAAACCAATATTCAGATTGCAAGTACTATCAACTTTTTTTATAAAGAGTTATTTTCTTATTTTAGAAATAGATTGCAATAAAGAATATAGTTTCCTATAACTGAAATGATGTCTGCATAGATTTCTTCTGTTCTTAGTTTCACATAACATTGTGCAACTACTTATTATGTAGTAGCAACAACTCATCTTATAGGAACATATTATATACTTGGTAAAGTTTCTAGAGATTTTATTGAACTTAGATTTGCAGAATTTGTATAAGCAGTTATTTTCTTTGTTGGAAAATATTTATTATTTTTAGACTTATCATATAGTAATTATAGTAATTGTTATAATTGTTAACAGAAAACTTTTTGTTTTTTTCTACTAAACCCCAGCCTAATATGTTGCTTTACAAATAAATATTTTGTTTTTATGTAAAATTATTTTTTTAGTTTGTTATTAGTATTAGTTATAAAATTTATTTCTAATATTAGCTTTATTTTTACTATTTTTCCAAATATTTTATTAATGAATTTTAATAGACATACTACTTTTTTAAAAAATTAGTATATATTTATTACTGTATTGTAAACCCTCTAGGCTTATTTTGAGACCAAAACTTTAAAATGAACTAATAATTAATTTAGTATAAGTTTTTTTTAAGTTTTATTATTAAATAAATATTAAAATTTAAAACCAAATTTTTGGACAAATTAATTATTAACTCATTTTAAAATTTGTCTCTAAATAACTTCATGAACATTATTTCGTAACAATATAATAAAATGAAATAATATAATTATATTATCAAAATTGGATTATTATGTAGACAATTTCATCACCTGGTTTATTAAATGTCACAGCTGATGCTGACATTTACGTAACATATAATAAAAAAAATTTATTATATACAAAGTTTATTTATGTTAGGGTTAGTGTTTAAATTATGTTAGAGTAAGGTTAAAGTTCTGTGAACTATATAGTAAAATCATATAAAGTAATCTTTTTTTGTTAATGTATAAAAGGTTGTTTCTATACAAATTTTTGATGTTTTCAAAATTAACATATTTTTAAATTTTCAATCATGACTTATTATTGACTGATCATTATATAAACATTAACATTAACCAAAATCTGCATCAACAATAATAAAAATATTGTGAACAGTAGAATGGTAATACCAGAAGCTCATTTAAGCAGATGATTGATGTGGCATAGTAATGAACAAATGACTATGTTGATCACCTACCTTAAATAGGTTTTCTGGCAGTATACACTGTATTCATGGTATACTATGTATTCTATGTATTGGGTGAATAATAGATATTAGTAGAATCAAGAGTATACTTAAAATAATCAGTATTAGAGTAGTTGCGCAATGCATGATGCAATACAGAACCAGTACGATCATACTGCAATAAGTAAAATTCTGACTATTCATTTGATAAAATCAGTCATTAAATACCTCATTACTTTCTAGATAAATTAAACGAAAATGGAAAAAAACCAACAAATATAAGTAAAGGTGTTATTACAGCAAATTTATTATAACTCATGATTCGATGATTTGAATTAAATAATTTTTTATTATTTGATTCACCTTTTTAAGGCAAATCAAAAGGTACAAAAATTGTTTAATTTAGATCTTTGATTCACAGAATATTATTAACTCACCACAATATAAGATCAACAAGTCACAATACACTCTTATTTTCACAGTATTTAAATAGTAACAACTTATAACCTATCAATTCAATTTGTCTCTTCAAAATGAATTGAATGGTATAAAAATCATTTAATTCGATTGATAGATTATGAGCCTAAAGAACTTAAAGAAGAAACATGAAAGTTAGTATCAAGTACTAAATGAAGCAAAAAAAAAAATTGAACTATGATGCTAATGCAAAAGATACACAACATCAATAATGGAAAGTGCTAAAATCCGAAACTGTTATATAAAAAATTTAACCAAATAAAAAAAAAAAAAGACACTGGACTAACAATGCCAGTAACAAATGATATACCAAAATGGATGACACTAATAACAAAAGCAAGACAAAAGTACCAACTAACAACAACACAACAAACACTAATGATGGAAAGATCAAAATTCAAAACTGCAGAACCTAAAGAAAAAAAGAAATGCAGTAAAAAAGAAAAAAAAATTTATGTAACCAGTAATGGTAATGGTTACTGTTTGAAAATTAATATTAATAATCAGTAGCTTCGCATTATGACGAAATTAATATGTAATCAGTAAGTCAGTTTACATCATAATGACATATGCATGTCTGCATATGTAGCCACATCATATGGTATGCAAAAATCGTAACTCTTTCCAAAAACGGATAAACGAAATTCATTACTCCTACTAAAAAAGGATTTTGCAAAAATCAGCATAAGCGACATCAAAAAGGTTGAAGGAAACCATCCCTACCACATTTCATGTTACACAAGAAACGTGATCGTACTGGTATAAACATTATCATCAGTATAATTGGTATAAACGCTATAAGTAGTGTAGACGATATATCACGAATAAAATGTATAACGTGTCCTATGTAAATGAAAGTATATAATAAAGGCTTCGAGCCCTCCAAGAACAGTTCAGTTAGTTCTCATCATAAATTCGCTCCCAATAATTTCCCTGTCTAAACATATTATAAAACCTACGATCATAAATACACCACTCTCCAAATCTAACCGCCTCTTATCGACTAAGCCGTTCGTAGGTTACACGACATATCCCATCGACAAGCGACTGACTCGCCGTTTCGCCCGTGTCAATATATTAAAGGTAAGGGTTGGGATCCTTTGAATATTCATTATGGCTAATTCACGAATAATATGAATAAATATACACATTTTACAAGGATATTCATAGATAATTCACGGATATTCGGAGAATTTGCAGATATTCATAAAGAATTTACGGATATTTAGAGCATTTGTAAAGTTCGCGGATAATCATAAGAACTCATCAGATATCACATGATTACGTTTCTCATATAGGAGCCGTGCAAAATCCCGATGCACACAATCCTGATGGTATATAATCCCGATAGCCAAAATTCCAAAATAATAAATCATATGAAACACTAAAATCCAGAAAATACAAAATCTTGACAGTTTAAAATCCCAAAAGTACAAAATTCCGATAATGAAGCATTATAAATTTTAAATGGTAAAATACCAAATATTAGGGTTAGTAGTCATGATTTTGGATTTTCGAGATTTTGTATTTCAGGACTACCAGGAACGGAGTGATGCAGATCACGAAGTGTATGGTTATACGGCAATTTAAATGACGTGAATGATTAGATATGCATCAAATGCACTTAAATTTCAAAATTTTACATTGTCACATGGATCTGAACTTGCATATATTAAACTTACTTTGTTACCGGTTTAAGGGTGAGAAAGATGATCTTGTATTTTGAACTACTATTCGTTCATATTACAAGATTAAAAGATGAAATAAACATAAACCTAAATTTCTGTGTAGGTTCGATTATCAAATATCATTAATCATTTCCAAATGCAGCACATACCAGTTAATATTTCTTTAGGCAGGAAGCATTCATCAAGTTTTATAGATCTACCCGTGATTTCCCGTGATAATTGGCCAATCAGATTACATAATTCAATAGAACAAATTCATAATACTGACAAAACTTTATACTACATATTAGCGAAACTTGAATCCTATTTTTTATTAATTATATTTAATTACATAATCGAGCGGAAACCATATTTTAATTATTACTGCCTTTGTTAGAAACGCTACTACCTTTAAAATATATTATCAATTAGGCAATATCCTACTTACGGTAATAAATTCTTCTAGTTGCTTCTCATATTTGTATCCGCCAAAGAAAAACTTCCAAGAAATTCCATTATTTATTTATGTAAAATCTTAAATAATCTTATTTTCAGTTATTACAGTCGTTGTACCAATATTTTAATTAATACTACACGTTTCTATATATTATTGTAAAATTATTTTAAATCTACTAAATACTAAAGTAATATAAATAAGCTTTAGAATTATTAAAAGAAGTAGTTTAAACTTAAATACAATAAGTTAACAGATTGTAAAAACTTTTTTTTCAAATCTGAAATTACCTTAAACGTCTTGATCGTTCTTTTTTTTTGACTATTTTTTCGCATTTAGTACTTGTATATAGTAATAGTAATAAATAGCGAAATACATGCTTCTAAGTGAAGTTCTTGGAAAGTGGATTATTTTGGATTAATTTTAACAGTGAATATCTATGTTTGTCTAGACCTAGAATTTGCTTTCGTGGTGATTTTATTTGTTAGTGAAACGTTACATTCTCAAAAAGTACTTTAAAGTGTATAAATAAGTTACCCGGGCAAATTGATTTACATCAGCCAATCAGAAGACAGCCATCCTATGAGGCTAACATAGCTAAGCAATAATATCCAGAAGCAATCAGGTTAGACACAGAAGTGCAACCATTGCTAGAGAGCACGTGAGGTCAGGAACTATGATATACATAATTCCCAATCATATCTATATTGTAATTGGTTGAAAGGTAAAGTACTTAGACACAGGCTCTTATATAGCCAATAATTGGCTGTTTTTTTTAGGCCTGGTTTTGCGCGATGACGTCGTGCAGCTATCTAATTTAGTATTTCAATATTTTAGTATTTATGGATTTTGTCTGTCATGTTTATATATCATCGAGATTGTGTGCATCAGGATTTTGTACAAAACCCTCTCATATACCAGAAAAATAGAGGATATTTACATTGATTATTCGTACAGAATATTCACACAGATATTAATATAGATAATTTTCATGAAATATTCTTGATTATTCACGGATCTCATGTAACAGAATATTCACTTGCCAATTGTATAAAATTACTTTGTAATACTATAGTGCTATTTTATATATAATTACTGAAATCTTAATTTTAAATAGAATAATATACTATCGCAAGCTCACCTTTTGTTACAATTTTAATATTTTAAATTCATTACATTCTGCATAATGAATATTTGCTTTTATCTAATATTTTTTTAAACTGTATGGGCTAGGAGCTATAAAAAGGAACGAAATTGGCAATATATATATATATATATTTTTGTTATAAACCATTAATTATCTCGTAAACTATCACTTGATTTTGGTACTATTCAATTCTGATTAATAGTTCATAAGATAATTAATTTTTTGAGAAAAAAATTTTTGTCAATTTCGTTCCTTTTTATAACACCTAGCTAGAGATGGGTTTCATGCGTGCGCATGATTGCGGAAACATGCGCATTTTATCCCATCAAGATTTCTCTCCTCTCTATCGGTTTTTCTTTTTTTTTGCCTTTTTTTTATCATGCGATATCATGCGCATGTTATTTTAAAATGCGCATTTTTCCCATCACTACTCCTAGCTCATAAAGTTTAAAAACATATTAAATAAGAGCAAATATTGATTATGCTGGATATAATGAATTTAAAAATATTAAAACAATAAGAAAAGGTGAACTTACAATAGTATATTATTTTATCTAGAATTAAGATTCGGATAATCAGTTATATAATCTCATAATTATATGGGAAGCCGTCAATAGAAATAAGGCAGATTGACATTTGAAAAAAAAATTTACCTTAACTTTCATAGCCCATATCTCGATGGATTTCGATACTATCTTGATGATTAAATATTCAAAAGAGAGCTTAGATCGTAAGCTTTCTTTTGACTATTGAATAATCAAGATAACATCAAAATCAATCAAGATAGCATCAAAATCCATCGAGATATGGGTTAATAAACTTAAGGTGAAATTTTTTTTCAGATGTCAATCGGCCTTATTTCTATTGACGACTGTCCATATATGAGATAGTAGTATCGTATTATAGTATTACAAAAATAGTTTTATATTTAAAATGCTTATAATTCAAAATTTTGTGAATGAGTAAGTTTATTGTAAGAGTGAACCCAGTTTTTTGCAGCTAAATGCGGATTACACTTTGATATGATGTGTGTAGCAGATTTTGCAATTTACAGCATGGGTTTCGCCCAAATCCTATTTTATTTATATGCAAATATGTTAAAGTATTAATGATTTATATGTAGTTATTTTTGTAAAAAAAAATTTAATTTATCCTTCTAATAATTATGCCTTTAATCTATTTATTAAACCAGGCAGTGAAGCCGTCTAGATGATAATGTTCTAATTTTCATGTTATAAATATATTACTTAGTTTAATACAAGTAAAGTTTGAAAAAAAATTAGTAACTTTGACTATTAAAATTCTATTAAATTTTAATAAAATCTTCAGAAAAGTAGTAAAAATAAAGCTGACATTAGAAATAAATTTTATAGCTAATAATAAAACAAATATTACATAAAAACAATTTAAAAAACCAATATTACATAAAAAACAAAAATTTTTTTCCCAAAGCAACAGGTCTGATAGCAAAAAAAGGTCTTTCTGTTAACAATTACTACATGACATGTCTAAAAATAATAACCGTTTTCCAACGAAGAAAATAACTGCTGATGCAAATCCTGCAGATCTAAGCCCAGTAAAATCTCCAGAAACTTTACCAAGTATATAATGTGTTCCTATAAGATGAGTTGTTGCTGCTACATAACCGATCATACATCTAAAAGCAATTCTTGAATCACCCTTTACAAATGGTATACATATCACAAATATGAATGGTGCAAATACAAAAAATATTGCACTAGTAACTTCATATTGTGTATGTTCTAGCTTAATAATCAATGCTACAAGACCAACCCATCCAGTACTAGATAATAAAACTGATAAGAAAACTCCACATGTAGTGTAAAAATTGTCACGATCAAAACTATTCTCTGATTTTGATGCTGTAGCATCATTTATCATTTTGAATGCCCACGGAGAGAGTTGCCCAACAGCTGAAACTATTAAGACCCATTCTTCACGACATCGTATACATGTATAAATGGTCGGCCCAATAGTCATAACAAATGCAATAAATGCAAAGCTTAAATTCTGTGATTGATAAGCCGGTCTACACCATAGCCATGGAGAGAACAATGGTAAATTACCAAATAAAATAAAAAAATTTGATAACAATGACAAAGCCCAGCAAATGAATCCAAATACACCAAATGGTAACGCATAACAAGATTCTATTTTTTCTGAAAAATCTAAAAAAATATTATGAGACTTTAAGTTTGCCGACTACAACCATGATAACCGTAATAGATATTGAACTCACCGGACATTTTTAACTAAAAACTTTTTTTTTCCCCGATATTCTTGCTGTTTTGAAAAGCGAAAGTATTGAATATCAAAGAAAAACAGAATTGTATAAAAATATATAAAACACGGGGCATAAACTGTCTCGGTGCATATCAATATTGAGGACAAAATATTTTCAACTACTTTATTAGGAAATACCCAAAATCAAAATATATCGATATAGAATGAAAGTTTGATGTTTATTTGAGGTTAGGACTAGAAAAGGTGTTATAGGTAAAATTGCACTCTCAACAATTTTTATTAGTGCATCAAAATGGGTTTTGAATCCAGTTTCTTTGCTTTTTCGCCTTTTTTGCTTTCTTTTTTCTTTTGTTTCGTAAATTTACAATTCGATTCATTAATGCAAGTCCTAAAATAAGGAAATATCATAATGAGTATGTAATTTTGTCCGCAGTGCATTGCAGGATTTGTTTACCAAATTCATGGTATACAATTATCTGACGTATGACGAAAGTAATACTAAAGCGAAAATCTTATTACATGTTAAAACTATAGATGTTACTATAACCGTTGAATGGGAGAGCAAGTTAAATGATATAATCAAGAGGCCAATTTAACTCCAACGATGTATGGGTTGATAAAGAAAAACGTTAATAGACAAGACAGGTCTTTTATAACGGTTAAAAAACTATCCGTGGAATTGGACGGGTACTTTGATATCGATCAAAAAGTGATGCGACTATAGGCGATGCTGGTAAGGGTAATGATCTTGAAGACAGTGATTTGTCAAAGCTGACGATGATCAGTAATATTTTTAGGTCCACTTGATAATTTATAGAGATGTTCTTTATTAAAGTGCAGGAATGAATATTTAATTCCGCTATTGTACTAGAATTAATAATCCCAGTCGAAGTTACAAGTCAATTCAGTCCATCGAATTGAGCCTCGATGGATTTATTAATGTTACAAATCAAACTCAAAAAAAAAAAAATTCACAAAGGAAGATAAATATATACTTCGTTATATATTTGTTAATTAATAGGGGCAAGAATTCCCCGTACTTTATTAAATTCTAAGGTCTTATATGCTTTTTTATTTTTCAGAATGTGATATTAAGTTTTTCAAGGACCACGCTGGTAATCAAGCGAATACGCTATATTCTCGTCGATTACACTATTAATTTAGCGTTGGCGCGTTTACTACGCCACCAGGCCACCCTTGATTACCCTTTTGTATAAGTTATAAAAAATGCAAAGAAAAATAATAAAATTTCCAAAATTAAGCATCACTATCAAAATAAATGGGAAATTACATCTAGACGATGCACGTGCGATAATTTGCCGAAAATATGATGCATTTACTAAAAAAAAAAAGATTTTTTAATTCGTTACAATACCCAAACCTGATAGTTCATGACTCATTTGCCCGAAACTATTTTCTGAGAGGCCATTTACTCGACATAATACAGTTTGACAATTTACTAATAATTTATACAGTTGTTCGGGAAATCGGCGAGTCTGTCACTAATCTAATCCAACTATCACGTTACATACGATGGCTAGTGACACGGGCGAAACGGCGAGTCAGTCGCTTGACAAACGGATATGTCGTGTAACCTACGAACGGCTTAGTGGCTCAATGATAGATTACGGTGCCCGGAAAATGTACCGTTGATTATCAAATCACCTAAACCAAAGAAATTACCGAACACTAAAGATCGTACAACCAAATAAATAATACTACGGATTAACCATCGTAACACTAAACGATACGCGAAATATAAATTTACAAATTAGCTTGGGAATATAATTTAAACAATAGTTAGATACAATAGTCTAATTTATTACAATAGCATAACTTTATATTATTCGAAAATGTATAACGATAAAACATATTTAAACAATTCGATTTTACTTAGCTAGAACTTCGTACGTTAAAATAATTTTACTTACCACCTTACCTTGAAAAATAATAATTGCGATTCATGTATCTTCGATTATACCACTTATATTTAATCGTATATGTAATATTATTAGAAATAATACTTACATTTTTAATAGTTGTAGAACAACTATATCGAATAACGTATACAAACCCAAAGGAACATATAAATCATTAACGCTAACGCTCCCTAAACATATTAGCTATAACTCATATTATATTTGTATTAATTATAAACATATTATATTAAATAAACTGAATTAAATATTTGAATAACGTAAAAACTTTGACGTCTTCAAAATTATTAAATGAATAAGCTGAGATAACATTCTTACTCGAATCCAACAAGAGACTGATCACCTCAAGTGAAATTCAATAGTAAAGATTGTATAATACGATATTTATCCCATTATATTACACCAAAAATTTGACAATTAACAAGAACAATAAGAAGATACGCAACCTTACAATGAAATTACACATATTATTTTGGAACAATATAATTAGAACTTTAATTATAATAGCCTTTATCACAATAATACACGACCTATTTTTAAATCATATCAGAAGACAAAATAAACGCCTATGTGATAAAACTAAAAACAATTGGAAACAATAATATTTACATTTCGCTAACGCCAAACCATTACCAGATCAAGTAATACCAATAACAATATTTCCTACAATAACAATTCAAACTACAACAACAAGTTCAACACCAACAATAGTCAATACAATACCTAACACAATAGATAAACCTTCTAACACAATCAAAGTTGTCATACAAACACAAACTACGGATCAGAATAGTTCAAACAACAATATCTTAATTATTGAAATATTAAGTGCAATATTTACATTTGTAACAACCATATTAGCAACAATACTCTATTGTATAAGAAGAATCAAAAAGAACAAAAGAAATAAACAATTACCACACGACATAGGACAACCAATGTTTCCACTTGCCGCAAACATAATACCTGGACCATATTCAAACCAACAACAATTGTTTCAACAATCACAAGTCTCAGACTTAGCAAAACAATTACAACAAAGAGATTTAAACAAAGGAAAAGGAAGACCTAAACAAAAAAGACGCCCACAAGTAGTAGGCACAGGAATACCAACTCAGCCAGGACAAAGATATAATTATTTCACTGCAGACGGACACGAAACATCTGACTACGCAACAGACTCAACTTGGAATAGACCATAAAAACAATGTCGACTACAACAATAAATGTTCAACAAACCACTTTAACAATCAACAATACAAACAATAACTGCAATAATACTAATCAAATTAACCTTTACTTAATATTTATCATTATAATACTAACATTATTCTATTTACTAACAATCATATGTGTTTGCTGTCACAACCAAAGATATAAAAAGAGGAACTATCGAGACAATCCATCATTAGGATACAACACTCAATACAGAGATTCAACTTGCAAAATACTTTAAAAACATATGACTCTTCCAACACCATCTGACCAAACAATACTCATAATAGTAACAATCATAGTAGGAACCATTATTACAGGACTAGTTATACTCGTAATCTACGAACTCGTTAGAAGACAAAGAATAAACAAATGAGGCGACCATAACCAAATACCACTAGTACCCTTAAACTATTGAATGACCAACTTCTTTAATAAACTTTTTAGAAAGAAAAAAGTACCTAAACGACAAAATCCCAGATACTTTCAAAACCTACAAGATTTTGAACAAAGATTTAACAACGCTACAGAATTATTAGTAGATTCAGGAAAATACGGAAGATACAGAAATACAAGACACCCGACCTTACATCCAAACCATTCTATAACTGACCTTAGAAGTCATAACCAAAGAGTATCTATAGTACCAAAAAAAACAAATATACCTACCTATTTAAATTATATTTAATGCAAGAAGAACAATTACAAGCAAGACAACAAGTAATATTCTCGACAATCTTGATACCAACACCAACAGTAACCTTAATCCAAACAACAGCAACAACTCTAACAGTAACAGCAAGCTCAACAACAATTGAAACCCTAACACCAAGATACTTTCAAGACAACAACGTAATTACTCAAGACATAGTATCAATAATAGTAGTAATAGCAGCAATACTATTATTCGTATTCTTCAATTGGAGAAGAAACTTATTGGAAATAGAAAGAGAACACCAAAATAAAAGAAAACACGCAGATCAACTACTAGAAACTATAACTGACATTTCAAAACCAATCTAACAAAGTGGAGAACATTATAAACGACATAGGCATACTACCAATAATATCCAACGCAACATTTCAGTAGATGACTCAAAACTTTTTAATACTCATTACCCTGGACCAGAATATAATTCAACTATTTGAGACAACAATTAGATATATTATTTACTATCTAATAACCCATACTATATTCGTGCACCTGCATCTTATAGCACAAACACTTAGAAGACTGAATGATGACAGACCCATCAAAGATATTAAACAGTAATTTTACAATAAATTGGGAAGAATTAGATAAAAATCTAAACGAAACAGAAAAACACCTACAACAAAAAGATAAAGTAAAATACTTACCATTAAATAACACAGAAGAAGTATATTACGAACGTGTCAAATTAGTAATCAAAAGAAACAAACCATTAACTTTAAGCCAAGACGAAAAGAAAACTTATTTAATCCGTTGTATAAGAAAACAAGACCCTCAGGAAGAACTTGAAGAAATCTCTACCAAATTTAACTTAAACTTACAAGCAACAATAGCATTCACTAAACAAAAGTATCAAGTGAATGATAAGTGAAGCTTTAAACAGAAAATACCCTTTCAGCTGGAACCATTTTGAAAGAAACAAAATATTCTACAATTTATTTAGAAGAATTTTTGACAAAGAAATACCAGGCAACACAATAGATAGGACAACATATACTGCTAATATACAGTATTTAGAACGAATTAAACAACATTACTACCAAGACCAACAACTTTAACAAAAGATAAAAAAGTAGTAACTTTAATACTTGCACACCAACTCAAAAATATAGAATATTTCGAGTGGATACTAGAAATCTTAGATCAAACGATACCTGATTACATAAGATATTGCGCATACGCAGAAGAGATACCTATTAAATTTCCTGACGATGACTTAAATAAAATTTAAAAAATGTTAGTAACAGGAGGAAGTTCAACAGGAACACCACCAACTGCAACTGCACCAACAATTGTACCAAGACAAACTAGATTTCCAGAATTAGCCCAAATCAACTTTACAAGAGACGTAATAAAAAGAATAAGATTCAATGGACGAAATTGGAATAAATTCTTTAAAATATTTATGGATAACATCCCCCAATTCATTAATGAATCACTATTAACATTAGGATTCTTTACTGGAGATATGAACTATGAATACACCAGAATAGACACTATGAATACTATACGCGACAATCCTGCCGCTAATGAAAGATTTGAAGGAGCATTTAATGTAGTGTGGTCAAGACAACTAATCAATCTGTTAGTCGCACAAACATTTGAAGAATCATACCAACAAGAATATAATGAAATAAG
>CAJVQA010003352.1:0-19661 GCA_910591915.1 Cetraspora pellucida | reverse complement strand
ATAAAAATTAATTTTATTTTAATCACTAAATTACAAAATATATTTATTTAAAGATCAAAATTTAAAATTCTTCATTGTACTCTTTTGCTGTAAGGGTTCTCATATAATGATTATAAATAATTATAATCATTATTGATTAGTAACAATTTTTATAAATTTCATTAAATTTTAATATATATTACAAATTACTAATGATAATACCCAACAGGATGCTATATATCAATAGGAATATAGGAATTACTAATGTATATATTACTTTTAAAAATTTTCTAATGTTGATTTAAGTTCATTATTTAAATTTTTATATTAAAGTCTCGAGAGGGCATTCACATTGGAGTGAATTCTATCTAGTTTATAAATAATTGTAAAGTAATAAGATTAAAGTTTCAAAATCTAGCATTCAATACATCCTTTAGGTTCTACAGTTTTAAGCCATTTTAATGCTAAGTAATCAGGTATTAAGATAAATTTTGTAGCTTCTAAATAACTATGAAAATGTTCAATAGTCTATATTATTGCAACATATTCTAAAATAATTTTGCTCTTAGAGTATCAAACTTTTACTAATATAAGCAATAAGATATTCTCTATTATCTTTATCTTTTTGGCTTAATATGGCTTTAAAGCCATAATACAAAGCATCTGTAGCAAGTATAAATCTTTTACTAAAATCAAAGTAAGCTAGTATAAGTGTAGTAACAAGCTATTCTTTAAGTAATTCAAAGACTTGTTGTTGTTTACTTCTCTAATAATAAGGTTTATCTTTATGTAGAAGTTTGTTAAAAGGTTAGGCTATTGCTAAAAAGTTCTAAATAGATTGTCTATAGTATCTAGCTAAACCAAAAAAAGATTTTAATTTAGTAGTGTTTTTAGGAGGTTGAATCTTTTGTATAGCATCAATTTTTACAATATCTGAAACTATTTCTTTTGAACTAATAGTATGTTCTAAAAAAAGTAATAATTTTATCTAAAAGTTATACTTGTCAAGGTTAAGTTTTAATCTAGCTTCTCTTATTCTCTAAAACATTATTTTTAAATATTTTAAATAATTCTCAAATGTTTTTGAGTATATATTGGTATTATTAAGATAGACAACAACAAATTTCTATACAATTCTTTATACACTCTGTTTATAAGTTGTTGGAATATTGCTAATGCATTGCATAACTTCAAATATCATTACATTAAATTTATAAGTACTATATTTTGTAATAAATACAGTCATTTCTCTGTTTTTTGAATCTATCATAACTTGCCAGTAACCACTAGCTAAGTTTAAAGTTGAAAACTATTATGATCCAGATAAAGCATTTAACATTTCGATAAAGAATAGACATTCTTTTTAGTAATATTGTTAAGTCTTCTGTAATTTATACAAAATCTTAACTTTCTATTCTTCTTTTATACTAGAACAACAGGTGATGCCTAAGGGCTTTTTGATAATTGAATTATGTTGCTTTATAGCATTTATTCAATTTTTTCTTTGATAAAGTTCTATTTATCAGGTGGCATATTGTAAAGATATAGTTTAACATGTAGTACATTTTCTGTATAGATACAATGTTTAACTTTATCTGTTCTGCCAAGTTCTGTAATATCTTTAGCAAATAAATTAGCAAATTTTTCTAATAAGTTTTTAAACAATTATTCTTGTTTTTTAGTAAGTAGTCTTACATTTACAGTATCTGTTTTTTCTAAAGCATATTTCTTATATGATATTAGAGTATTTATTGTATATATATGTTTTTCTTTTAATGCATTTCATTGCAAAACCTGTTGTGAAGCTTTTTCTTCTGTTAGTAATTCTTTTTTAAGTGTTAATACTTTAATTTCCTTGTCTTCTATTTCTTTTAAGTCTTTTGGGTCTTTTGAGTCTTCTAAATTTTTTAAATCTTCTGAGTTAGATAGTTTTTAATCTTGCCTAGGATGATTTAAAAATTTTGTTGTACAAAGACCAAGCAAAAGTAATAATTTGTTTATTCTTGATGATGAGTTATTTGCTTTTGGAAAAATTCTAACATCTTTTCAAAATTGTCCTCTAGAAATTGAATTCTAACTTCCAACCTGGCAATAATTTAGTCTTTTTCATCCTCTTTTTCATCTTTTTTCTCCTTAAAAATAGTGTTCTTACTTATTTTTATAGGTTCTATGCCAGTTTTTTCTAATAACTCTATTACTTTTATAATGTTTTCTTCTTTTGAAATAGGTTCTTTAGCAAGAATTAACTCATTTAATTCTTGGTAACATTCATTACAATATCCTTGATATTCTTCTACTTCTGCACATTGTTTGACAAAAAAGCATTCATAACAAAGAGCTACTTTTTCTTTAAAATTTTTCCTTAAGTTTTTTACTGCTTTTTGAATATTAAAGTCTAAATAAGCTGTATTAAAAGATTCATTTAAAACTTGTTGTAAGATGGTATCTTCTTCTTTAGTAAGGTTTATTTGTTCTATTCGAAGTAAAATAATAATTTCATTAGAGGTCCATTCATGACTATATCTATTATGGTCTTGTTCTTCTATAGCTTCCTCTATAGTTTGGATATTTTCTTCTAATAAAACTTTAGCAAGTCAATAGATTCTATCTTGGTTTAAGTTATACTGACTTTCAGCACTCTTGTTAGACTCAGTATAGTGTTTAATTTTGTTCCAAATTTCATAATTTAGATTATATTGCAAATTTAAGCTAACTTTATAAGCATATATATGTTCTAATTTACAGAACTATAGGTCTCCTTGCATACTTACTAAGTAGTGCATTCTTGATCAAGGTTTCTGAATATTATATACTTTACATTGAACAAAAGTTTTTTTCCTAAACCTGTTATATAATATTCATAAGTTTCTAATTCATTTGGGTCAAGGCTTTTATTGTAGGTCTTGTAGCAAGCAGTACAAGCAAGTTGAGTCTTTAGTTTGTATAATTTTTTTGGTTATTGTAGAGTAAAGCAAAGATGACAATGATGGGTTCTTCTTTTACTATAATATAATTGTCTTTCTTGTTCTATCAAGTCTTGATTACATCTACATTTATAAGTTAGATTATCAAGTTTCAATTGAGTAATAGAACAGTTTAATTTAAATAAACATACTTATTACAGCTATAGCATTGGTTTTCTGGGCAGTCTTTGAACAGGTAAGTAGTTTGTTTGCAATTCTTGCAAGCTAATTGTCTTCTTGGTTTGTTGGAACAGTTGGTAGATTGATGATTATATTTATTGCAATGTTGACATCTACTTTTAAAACAGTTTTCATGTTGATAAATTGTCTTGTTGCAGATATAACATGTAGAATAGTTTCTTTTTCAAAAGTATATGGTACATCCTTCATTATAATCTTCTTTCTTAGAAGTTATAAAGAAGGCATAGGCTTCATATAGTATTAAATATTTTTGTTTATATAGTTCAAAATCTTTTAAAGTAGTACAAGTAGGTTGTTTTTTTCAAGATTGTTCTTGCTCATAAGATGTATTAAGAACAATTTTTCTTTCTTTTCAATAAATAGTATATTGAGAAGTTTTCTAGTTATAGTTAGTTTCTACTTTCTTTGACCAATCATTTCCTAATAGAAGTGAATAAAAAGTAGCAAATACAACTTTTACATCTAAAGAAATAAGTCATCCTTAAACTCTAATAGGTAAGTTTCTAATAATTTCTAGTAGTCTGGAGGTAGTTTCAGTAGTAGCAACAATAATGCTCTTAGATGGTTCTTCTATTTTTAATTCTAATTCTTTTACTGTCTAATGGAAAATTATACTGACAGAGGCTCTATTGTCAATAATAGCAGAATAGGTTTAGTCTTGGATGTCAATATAACATTTGATAGAAGTAATGGTAGAAGTATACTAAGATTTGGTAATTTTTTGGTTCTTTGCTGTGATGTAAGCAATAAGAGCAATTATAATAGAATAGTTGTCTAATAATCTTTTTCAATTGTTAGTGTTGGAGTAGTTTGTACTTCAGCTATATTTACATCTTGATAGTAAGGTGAAGGTAAGTGATTAAAACTTGGTCTCTATCTTTTTGACTTATGTCTCTAAATCTGTTTCTTTCTAAATAGTTTTTGTTTTTGGATCTGCTTCTTCTTTTGTTTCTTTGGTAATTATTTCTTTGATTGTTGTAGTTTCTTTTGTTATTATTATTATAACTATTATTGTTGTTTCTGCTTCCTTCAAAGTTTCTGTTTCTTTGGTTTTCATTATATCTTTTTTTGCAATTTGTTATAAAATATTCAGGATTACTATAGTAATAGTAAAGAGCTTTGTTTTGTGCAAAGTTAGATCTAGAGTTATTTTATTTTTTTGCAGTATAGACTGTATAAGGTTGTTGGATTAGTTGTTTGGTAATGTCATTAACATCATCTTTTTCAGAGATGGCTATTACTTTTTCTAGTTTTTAATGTTTTGCTTTTTCAATAATAGCAGCTAAGTTATCAGAAACTGATACTTGTACAGGTATTGCATATTTAGGTCACAATTTTTTAATAAAAAGTTATACAATAAAGTTATTTGTAAAGGTCTTCTTAGGATCTATTTTTCTTTTAAGCTTTTTAAACTAAGCAATATATGTATTAACAGTGTTGGTTTCTTGTTTAAGGTTAAAGAATTCTTGTTGCCATATAGCTTTCTTTTTAACTGTTTTAAATTGTTTCAAGAATTGAGTTTTGAATCGAGAATTATTCCTTCTATTATATGACTGAAAATGGTTATCTCCAAGTTCTTTGAGCCAATCTTCTGCATTGTTCTTCATATATGTCTAAGCAATTGCAAGTTGTCAAGCTTCAGATTATCCATTGGCAATAGCAGCTTATTCAAATTTATTAATCCAATCAACTAGATCTTCAGTTTCATCATCTTTAAATAGAACAATTTTAAAAAGTGATTTCTCTTTAGCTTTAAGAGTATCAACTAGTCTATTCATTGCAGCAACAGCATTGTCTATAGCTCTTTTGTTTTTAGAGTTAAGTTTATTAGTAATAGTTTCATTTGAGCTTTCTGGCTCTTTTTCTTCTGATAGAAGTTGTTTTTCTAAAAATTCTGTTTCTTTAAGATAGTCTTGTGCTGTTAATAGATTAAGATCTTCAATAGTTAAAATTGTATTTTCTTAAGTATAAGTTTCTAGATTTCAGATAAAGTTTTTAAGATCAATAGGTTAGTAATAATTAAATAATATTTTAGTAATAGATTGAGTAGTTAAAATTTTGAGATAATTAATTGCTTCTGATAAGTTAAATGTTGAAGAGATGTTTTCTTTAGTTGTAATGAAATTTTTAGTTATTGTAGATAAAGTTTTTTCTAAGCTTAATTCAATATCAGAATGAAGTGAAAGAAGCTTAATTCCTTTGTTACAAATTTAGTAAATCTATTAACTAGTCTTGATGTAGTTAAGGTTGAAAGTTAAGAGAGATAAAAGGATCAAGTTTGAGTATAGAAGGGTTCTCAGATAATTTCTTTTTCTTGTGAAGCTCTTGATTAACTAAAAAAAGATGATAATTCTCCTATTTTTGGTAGGTTATTTGGTTGATAATAA
Source organism: Cetraspora pellucida (assembly GCA_910591915.1). NCBI lineage: Eukaryota > Fungi > Glomeromycota > Glomeromycetes > Diversisporales > Gigasporaceae > Cetraspora > Cetraspora pellucida. Next base: position 14,131 of record CAJVQA010003352.1, on the reverse strand, counting down.
GTATAATGTCTACTAGTTAGGTCTTTACTATATAAAACTAAAGAGCTAGAGTTTATAATAGGTATTGAAGTTTAAGTAGGAATAACAACAGTAGTAATAGGATAAGTAGAAGTTGTAACAGATTTTTCTACAGTAATAACAGTTTCTTGTAATAATTGTTGAAAAATAGATATACTAGTTTCTTTTTTAGAACTTTGTGCTGATTTTAATATAGCAGTTTGTAAAGCTTTAATATGTTGTTAGGCTCTAACTAGATCATTAATAAAAATATCAAATGAAGTTCTTTGGTCAGAGGTAATTGATAGTACTAATAATGAGAAGTATATTCTTAAAAGATACTTTGTACAATATCTCAAGGGTTAGTTATCAGGTTCTAATAATGACAACTAAAAATAATGTTTCTAGCTGCAACTCAAAAAGCTAAGCATCTAGCAATAGCTAATTTTAAAAAGTTAGAATGAGTAATTTTATTAAAATAAATAGCTTAATAGTCTTCAAAATACCAAGTCTAAAATTTAGCAAGGCATCTACAAAGGTTAGAAGGTAGATAATACTGTAGACAAGACAAATTAATTGCAAGGGTTTGCAATATAGTAGTAGCAAAAGAGGAGTTTTTACTATAAATCTGTTAGTGTTTTTGAATATTTTCTAAATGAAAACAAGTAAGAAAATCTTCTATAAAATAAATTTCTTTAAGAAGAGTTAGTACTAATGAGTAATAAAATGATAAAATAAAATAATAAAAATCAAAAGAATAAATCTAAAATAATAGTACTAGCAAGTAAAAAATTCAAGTAATCAATCAAAAGTTTAAACAATTCAAAATATATTTATCAACTAGTAAGTAATGTTAAATCAAAAATCAAATTCAAAATCAAAATCAAAATTATTTCAAAAATTAAAAATTCAAAGATAGAAGATAAAAGCATAAACTTCTTTAATTCCAAAATACAAAATACAAATGCAATATACAAAATAATTTAATTCAATTTGAGTTAGTAAAGGTATATCTAAAATAATAATTTTAAAATTTTAAAATACTTTTTCACAATTGCTGCTTTTAAAATAAAATCATTTCTAAAGAAAGAATTGCTTTCTAAAGCAATTTTTTTAAGAGAGATTTCTGTTCCTTTTCTGGAATACTATTAGCTTTTCTAAGATAATTTTTAGCTTTTCACCAAAAGGCACCAAAATGTTACAGGGTTGTAGCCTTTTTGATACAATACAACTAAGTAATAAGGTTACCCAGTACAGTGATTGACTATTGCAAATATATATAGAATAGAGGTGTAGTAGTTTACTTTACTATATAACAGCAGGCAAATGGTTTGAGATAGTAATAGTATATAGATTAACTTTATTAACTAAACATATAGTAACAACTTGCTTATAGAAATTATCCTAAAGAGAGAATATCATTTTTACAATTTAGAAGTAAAGGTAGAAAGGTTTAGATCAAAATATAAGAACTTAGGCAGAGAAGAGTAAAAGGTACTTTTTATATATCTTTTTATCTAGCAGGAATAGTGAAGATTCGAGCAACATTACTTGAACTGTACTTAGAATAATAAGAGTTTGAACAACATTAGATATCATTGTATTTGGAACAACAAAAGTTCAAACAACATTAAATGATATTATGCTTAAGATAATGAGAACTGTGCAGAGGCAACTAGAGATATTGTTTATATCATTTGTTATTTGTGCTTGAAACACTTAAGACTTGTGTTTAGGCACTTGGATCTATACAAAAGCATATGGAATTTGTGCAAGAATACTTGAAGTTTATGTAAAAACATTTGGAATTTATGTTGGGAATACTTGGGATTTTTATACTGCAGCACTTGGTATAGTAATTTGGTGTTAGAATATATGAAACTTGTATAGAAGTACTTGGGGTTTGTAAAATAATAGTAATATCACAGATGTTACTTAGTGTTATGTAGCTGTTTCACATTATTAATAACCAATTAAGATTCTTTTTATCTATTTACTATATAATATAACTATCAACTAACTAATGACTAATAACTAATAATAAATATAATATAATATATAAAATACAATAATAAATATATATATAACTGAGGATGGCAATCCTAGTGTAGTGGTTGGGTTGTCATCCTCCAAGTGGCAGGTCTAAGGTTCAAATTCCACCTACAATGAAATTTGAAAATTAACCTGTATTATAACAAACTGTCTCTTGACAATCAGTTGAATTTGTGTATCTGTAACCTTAAGTTGCACCATCTCAAATGGGAGCTTAGGGCATCTATGCCAAGTATAACATTACACATATATAAAGGAATATTAATAACCAGTGTCATATAAGACTTTAGTGCAAACCCACAATAAGACCACCAAGCACAGTAAACTAAAGAACTGAAGAGACAGAAGCTTACTTGGAAATTTTCAAATAAAGAGATAGCATGAACTTTCAACAGTATGGTCAGATCAATGGAAGTCTATAAAACACCCCAAAGGAATAGATGAATAAACCAGATATCAAGATATATAGAGGAGCACATGACCAACCAGGCTGCTAGAATTACTAGAGGAAAAAGATATATAAGTATACCATACTAGGCTATTTGGATTAAAAGTCAGGGGAGTTCTGTCAGTCCTAAGTAGCAGTTAGTAAGGGATGATGGAGAAGATATCACAATGATAGGTACTGGGATTCTAGTGAACTTTACAAGGGTAAAAATAGTGTAACATAGTGGTTAAACAGATAACCTCTGTGACTGCAAGTGTTAGATAACTATAGCATGTTGCATAAAACTAAATTAGCTATATATAGGATACTGAAGGTTCTAATAAGTTTCCTGTCAAGGATAAACTAGTTCTAAAGGTACTTGAAGGCATCAGATACTTTGGATGAGTGTAGTCTTGAAGATGTCTTCATAAGACATAATGGACTACATATATAGAGAGTTTAAATAGGCAAGACCTGTAGTTGGCTTGCAGATATGGCACCTAGTATAGAACCTATATAGTAATATATAAGCAAACTACTTAAATTAGATACCAAAAGTGCACATGTAGCTAGTTGTAATCTTCAATATAAGGAAGCTTCTGGAGGCACCTGTGTCCAAATACATAAATAAAAACATCAATTTCCATAAACAGAGACTTTAACTTAAAAAATATATATATATATATATAACTACTAGTACTATTTTATAATATACTATGCAAAATCTACTTTGTAACAATATAAGTCTACAAAATATATTTCACTTGACAAAATATATAAAACAAAATTACTATATAAAATAAGTTTATAAAAAAATATCAAGTTTGAGAATACATGTTTTTCATAAAATATAAATATATAGAGTTCCAATCTGAATCAATTTGTAATCTGTTTATCTAATATGCTATATTAGAATATCTGTTTTATTAATTCAGATATTTGAATGGATTAACTAAATTATTTACCCAGAATCATATGATTTTGGTACCATTCAACTCATCTCAATAAGATAAATTAAATAGTATCAAAATCATATAATTCTGATCGATTCTTGAAAATTTTTGTTTATCTAAATTTGAAACTTAATTTGTTATATATAATACCTAGTAATATTACTTGATTATATTAAATTTTGTCTTTCTATTCATGAATATTTATTATTGCACATTGTTATTTGTAATAAGCAGTATAAGTATTTAGTAGTTTTAGACAAATTAGCATTTGTATTAAGCAAGTGTTAATTTTAAATACACTATCATCTTTGGCAGCAATTTTAATTCAACATTTAATTTAACATTTAACAATTTATCAGATAATTTGACTTTCAGTAAAATACTATTATTAGAATACAGAACAAATAGTATAGAAACTTCTCTTTTACTTTAACAAATCTCTCTACAAACCTTAATATCTTTGTATTTTCAATATGCTATTTTTAATACTGATGTAAATCACATATGCATAATAACAGTAATATAATCTGTTCAATCTGAAATGATGAAAATATTTTCACAAACAACATATTTTGTATTAAGTTACTTTTTTTTCTTTGAGTTTTGTTTCTAATTTTACAAATTCTAAATTATAATTTACTTAATAATGTACAAGAAAAGCAGATCAATTAACTATTAATCTGTTACCAGATAGTAGATATATACTTTTTGCTTATATATTTAATGTGACCAGTATATTATTTTATGATTATCTTTTTAATGAAACCTTTCAGAATTCAAATTCATAAGAGCTGTTGATATTTATTTAATTAAATATTATTAGTATATATGTTGTGCCTTAGACTAATGCTTGTCTCAGATTGAATCTGACACATCTTAGATACAAATTATCAGATAAGGTGCATGACTTACTAATCAGTTACCTAAGGTGCCTTAGTAGTAATCTGATGCAAGGCTTTAATTTAACTAATAAACAATATATAGATTATATAAATAGTAATTTAAATAAAGCAATTAAATATTATTTAAGATTTATTAATAATTAAAAAGTAAAGCTTCTACTATAATTATTACTAATCTTTATTTAAACAAGAGCAACTATTATGACATCTGCTTGAACATTTTCTATTCACCTTTTTACAATTATATTTTTTACTATTACATGATCTTTTGCAGTTGCAAAAAGAGCTTAATACTAATCCAATACTTTGAAGCTTTGCTGCTTCTCAAAGAGATATTTGTTCTAATAGTATCTTGTCAAGTTTAGAGCAAATGGCAACTCCAAGTGTTTTAAGTTTATCAACAGAATAATATGCATTAATTATATCATACTTGTATCCTAAATAATATTGTTAATTGTTAGTTTTCTCAATAACCTTACAAGAAAGGCTAGAATAATCAGTTGAAAATCGATCAATCTTAGGAATATTTATTCGAACAAAATTATCAACTTTAAAATCAATTAATTTTCTCTTTTTTGCTATTTGTTTAGTCATCCTATCTGTATATAACTGAAGTTCATATCTGGCTAAATCTTGCAAGATTTGATGTCATGCATTATAGTCCTAGTTTGTAATATCATTAAGAGCTGAATTCAAATACTGTTTTAAGTTTATTAGATAAGTAAAAAAAAAATAAATCATTTTAAGCAATCAAATATTATTATATAAAGTAATTTATATAATTATTATATTGAAGTATTTGTTGTTTATGCAATGATGCTTGAAATGATAGTGCTTAAGGTAATGGTGCTTGAGGTAATGGTGCTTGAGACAATAGTGCTTGAGATGATGGTACTTGAAATAATAATGCTTGAGGTGATAATGCTTAAAATAATGATACTTGAGATAATAATACTTAAAATAATGATACTTAAGGTGATAATGCTTAAGACAATAATGCTTAAGACAATAATGCTTAAGACAATAATACTTGAGGTGATAATGTTTGAAATAATATTGTTTAAGATGATATTACTTAAGATGATAGTGCTTGAGGTAATAGTTCTTGAACCAATTACTTCTGAGGTAATAATTTTGGAGATGACAATTTTTTATATAATAATTTTGAGTATTCTTATTCTAAAACTTGTTCTAATGTATAATAAATATATAAAATAATACTGTAAATAAAAATAAAAAAAAATAAAAATTTATTATCTATTATATCATCATTCAGATTTATTATATTGTTTGTTTAAATTTCAATTGTATTAGGAATTTCTTCTTCATTATAAATATTATTTGCATATAATTTATTAATTAAAGTGCAGTTGCCACAAGGCTTATCTTTATAAACAAGTTTATAAGGTGTCTTTTTATATGCATGACATTTTAAATTGTTCATAGCCATAATGATAAACCTTAAATATAAGATGTTAAATTATATAAATTCAAAACTATTATATAAGAAATTTATATAATAAAATATAAAATATAATTTCAAAATATATTTATAACCTTAAACCAAAAGACCAGTTACTTCGATCAGTTGTTTCTTTTTATTTACTCAACTTTTGTTCTAAAATTTTATTTGCACATTCAACCAATTCTTGAAATTCAGAATGACAAAGCTTTTCATTAATAACTTTTACTGATAGCCATAATGCAATAAGCTCTTTAATGACTTGTGATACAAACTTTTTTCTATTATCAGATTGTAATATAGTTGATAATGATCCAATTATATATAAAAAATCAAACAAAAAGAATATAACTTCAATCAGTCTCTTTAAAGTAAATGCCCTAGCCCAGAAAAATTTTGTAAAATGATTCTTTATGTGGCACACATATTTAAATTCCTAATTTGGATCAAAGCTGAAGTCGATTAAGTCCATTTGTAATAAAAAAAAAATAAATTTAATATTAAATTTAATAATAATAAATAATACTTTTAAGATTTATCTAAACTCTAAATAAAAAGTTTTTTGCAATTATTAGTTTTGCTACTAGAGGATGGAATGATGATTTTCTGATAGCACATATTATGCAATTGTTAACAAATTGTTCAACAAGATCTTGCTTTATCCAACTCCAATTATCTTAAACATTATTCTAGGTTTGTCTTTGCCTACCATGCTATAAGATTTCTCTATGAATGTGACTTAAAACCTTATAAAACTTTTTAACAATTAGGACCAGTTTGTTAAAAGCCTTTACTAGAATCTTATAATTATCTGGAGTAATCTCTTCAAGCCAGACCCTTTTTTTAGCCCAATTACAGATGCCTTTATCATATAAAGAATTATTTTTAGGATTTATTAGAATGGTTTTTATTTTATCTAAAAGTTCAATATTTATTAAAACTTTCTTTTGTTTAGATTTAGAAAGATTCACTATATAGTTCTCAATTATATATTCAAGAACACTCTTGTTAACAAAAGTAGTTTTCATATTTTGTAAAAAATAATAATAATAATAATAATAATAATAATAATAATAAATCTATAGTATTATATTATTAAAGAAAGAAGCTGGCATTACAGATAGAAGGTGTCAAAAAATTCAAACTCAATGCTAATAAAAAAAGTGCCAAAAAATTCAATACACAATATAGTACAGTAAGTAGAAAGTAACGAAAAGATTTAAAGAGAAAAAATTAAGTCCAACTTTAAGAAAGGCTTTTATTGCTTTTATTTTTACACTGACTCATATTATTTTACTTTCGTTTAAACTTGCTTATCATTATCATTATTCTTAAATAAATGATTAATAAGGACAGATATCTGCATTAGATCACTACTGAGGCATCTCAAGTAGCTGATTAGTAAGTCATGCACCTCACCTGACGATTTGCATCTGAGGTGTGTCAGATTTGATCTGAAACAAGCATTAGTTTAAAACACAATATATATACTATATTATTAAACAATTCTTTAAGATCCTAATATTGAATGAAAGTGTTAATACTTGAAGACTATTTACTATAGATTTTTCAAATTTGTTGAATTCTCTATATAACAAATCTTTTGTTTTTTTTTTAATAATTTATAATAATTTTATCAAAATCTTTAATTTCAAGTTTTAAAATTTTTAGATGCATATTTTAACTTAGCAATTAAATCTACTTATTCTTTAACTAATTATAGTATATTAGATATAATTTTATTATTATACATTAGTGTAACTTTTCTCAGTTCTGTGAAACTTTTTTATAGCAACATATCAATATATTAATTTGATTCTGCTACTAGAAAACAAACACTTCATCAACAATTCTAGCAATTTTATATATTCTTATTAATAATGTTACAACTGTGAAAGTAGATATTTTATCTTGCACCTTTAGTATGCTTAGTGCTTTATGTTTGATAATAATTTTATAAAAAATGATGCCTATAAAGAGCCTCTAAGAGAATTATATGATCATATATAAACATTTAACACTAATAATTCAAAATTATTTTGAAGTTAGTAAAGTTAAAAATATTAATAATTTCTTTTTATTATTAAAATATTATATAGTGCCAAAAGACGATATATTTTTAGGTAAAATTTATTAAAAATAATAATATTCTATAATTAATAATATATATAATCACTTTAATAATTTTTTTTTTTAACTATCCTAGATAAATCACTATAAGGTGCATATAATACTCTTTATTATTAAATATAACTATAGTATTACTATTTACATATTAGGGAGTCTAAGCTAAATATTTATAATATTTTTATAGATTGATTTGGCTAAAGTTTTAGTTTGAAGCAAACCAATTTCTTTAGAAATTCTGTTTCTTGCTATAGTAGCAATTGCTATTTCTGGATATTGTATTTTATTTTATTTATATACTACATAGCAGTACCAGATTTTATATATAGCCTGTATGTATAATTACAGAATTGTGTTATACACTTTGGTTTTTCTTAAAGTTTCTTTTAGAAAAACTTAATCTATCAAGTTTGAAATGACTTCTGTTTAGTCTATTTTTAGAAATTTGTAGACTTCTGTTCTGATTAACTTGCTAATTCTGCATTCTACTGCTAAGTATTCAATAGTTTATATATAATTTGAACACCATGGACATTTACCTAAATCTGTTGAAACAAAGTGATGAAGCCTGTATCCTAATAATAAGGCTCTGTGAAAAAGCTGCCAGAGTATATTCTTCTTTTTATTTAGAATTGCTTTTTGGAGAATCCAGTTATATTCTTGAAACTGTGTTGTAGTATTAAGTTGCTCTGCTGGTTTAGTTTCAAGTCTTCTTAGAAGCTTAACTATAAGTTTAACTGTTATTTCTAATATTTTCTTTTCATTAATTTTTAGGTCTACTGAATTTCAGAATCAGCCTAAATCAGAAAGAATTTTTCCTTTAACTTTTTTCCATGCTAGTAAATAGATTTTTCATTCTGTAGACTAGGCTTTGAACCTGATTAGTTATATAGTAAGGGTCTCTTTTATTGTGATGTTTCTTTTCTAACTAAACAAGATGGATATTCATTTTCTTTCTGCTTTAGCCCATAGTAAATTACTTAAAATTAGTTTAGTTCAAACTGAAATTAATTTGGCTTCTAGCATATTGCTAATTATTAGTACTTGTAGGTCTCCTGTTTTATAGAACTGTTAAAAAGTAGAATACTTGATAATATTTTTGAGTTGCTTTTGATCCAAATAGTAATAAGTCTGTTAATTTTTGCTATTTGTTTTTTGTTTGGAAGTGTTAAATAAGTGATATATCAGATCTTAAAAAGTAGCAAAAAGTTTGCTAACATTATTTTTTCCTTTAGTAATAAATTTCTGCTAGCCAGTTTATCTAAACTTATTTTAAGTTTGCACATTACTTCTTGTTACAAGTTTTTTTTCAGTATGCCTTTTGATGTAATGCTATAATCTAGTACTTTAATGTACACACTTTTCTAGTTTTTGAAATTGGGTTTCTTCTAAAAGTTTTATACTTTTTGCAAAATTGGTAAGTAGCATTAGGTTTGTTTTGAGCTTATTAATTTTTGCATTAGAGACTTTTTCATATTTATTAAATAAATTCAGAATTGTTGTTCAGTTTGAAAGTGAGCTAATGCCAACTGTTAAGTCATCTGCATATGCTGCACATTTAAAAAACTAGTTGTCAATTTTGATTCTTGTTATTTTGTTGTCTATCTAATTTAGCAATAGCTTAAATGCAAGCATATATAGTAGAAGTGAGAAAAGATCTTCTTGTCTAACTTCTCTTTTTACTCTAAAGGTACTTAAAATGTTTTCTGAGTTTAGAATGTGAGCTTCTTGTTGAGTAAATAGGTTCTTTATTAGGGTTTTGAACTTTTCATTAAAATTCATATTTTTTAGTACTATTTGCAAGAATTCATGGCTTATTCTATCAAAGGCTTTTTGTTGGTCTACAAAAAGCATCCAGTATTCTTTAAGTTCATTATTTTGGTTTCTTAAGATTATTAGGATATCCATTGCTGAGTCAGTTATTAATCTTTTTGCAATAAAACCTTGTTGATGCTAAGGCATTATTATTTCACAGATTCTGTTTAGCCTAATTGCCATGATTTTCATGAAAATTTTTGTATTACAGTTTACTAAAGATATTGGTTTCCAATTATTTATATTATATAACTTTTCTGATTTTTTTAATACTAGTATAATTAAGTTTTTGCATTATGATAAAGGTATTGTTCTGTGTTTAAAATTTGATTAAAAATTAGTTCTAATACTAGTGTAATCTGTTTTTCTGTAAGTTTATAAAACTTGTAAGTAAGTTCATTTAGGCTTGAAAATTTATTATTCAATAGTAATCTGATAACTGATAAAATTTTTTTTTGAAAAATATAGTCAGTTAGCTTGCTATTCATATAGTCTAAAACTTGTGAAAGCTCTTTAGTAATTTGTTCTGCTATTTTGTTGTTGATATTTTCTTTATTATAAATTATAGTATATTGTTTCTTAATATAGCTAAGAATTTCTTTATTATTGTGTTGTCTTTGAGTTAAAGTATCTGTATTTCTGTTGTTGCTAAGTGTAAGTTTCTACTTTTGAAGCATAAATAGAAGTATTTGATAGATTTTTCTTCTAATTTTATCTAGTTTGCCTTTGATTGACATTGCTATCTGTTTGCTAATTCTTCTAGTTCTGTTTGAATTTGTAAGTTTAGTATATCTAATGATATATAAAGATGTGTTTAATTAGAGGTTTTTGTTAATATTTCTTTTATTTAACAAATTTTCTTATTTAGTCTTTCAATATTGTCTTCTGTGCTTTGGGTTTTTTGAAAGCTTTAATAATTGATTTAATATAGATCTTGTGTATATTCCAGTCTATTGCAAAGGTTGTGTTCTTGATTTCTTTTAGTACTTTTTTCTTTAACAGGCTGTTTTTAAAGGAGTTTGGATTAAATCTTCAGATAGTAAAATGTTTGAAATCCTGTTTTAGGCTTAAAGTGTATTCGACTAAAAGGTGGTCTGAGTTTTCAAATCTTGTTTTTGTTTCTAATTTAAAATAACTATAATTTTCATCTATGAAAATATAATCTAACTGAGTAGTAATAATTTGATTGTTGTGTGTTTTCTGATAGAATGTAAAAAAGAGTTTTTGTAAAGAAAAAGAAGCTAAGTTTTATAGTCTTTTGTTATTTCTTTTAACAGATATCTTGAAAGATCATTTTGAGAGGTTGCTTAACTCTTTTTATTTATTTTTGGATCTAAGTTTGTGTTTAGATCTTCTGCTATAATGATGATCATGTTTTGTTTTTTGTCTATATTCATTTGTCAAAAAATGCAGCTCTGTTTGAAGCATTTAGTGATGCATAAGTATTAATTATATGAAAGAAAAGTTTTTTAAAAATAAAGCAGATGAAAATAATTTTGTTTTTGTAAAGCTTTTTGGTATCCTAAAACTTTATCTTTTTGTTTCCTATTAATATTACTGTTCTGCCTGTTCAAATTGAGTCAAAAGACTATTGGTCTTTTAGGAATCACTGTGTTGTAGTATTAAAAATGTTTGTTTTCTGTAAAAAAATAATATCTAGTTTATATGATTTTAACAAGATTAATGTTCTAAGTTATTTGTTCAGATTATTTAGTCCTTTAATATTTAAAGTAACAATTTTGATTGTTGTATTGTTCATAAAGAATTAATGATTTTTAGAGCTTCTTCAGGCTCTTTGTTTTGGTTCATTATTTTAATTCTCGTTGTTGGCCATGCTGTAAGGTTTTGCATTTTTGTGTTTTCTTCTTTTCCTTACTACTAGTATAAAGGTTGCATTTTCGGAACTTTTTTGATTAATCATATGATCATTTTTCTGGTTGTGTCAAGATTTTCTAAAACTGAGTTGATGAAGCAAACATCCATGATTGGTTCATTATTTGCAAGTAATTCTGTTTTGGCATTCATTTTATTTGCAACAAGGTTTTCTTCTGATTTTGTTGTTTGTTCTTGATTAAGTGATGTCTTAGTATTAATATATTTTATAGTTTTTTGAACTGTGAGATTTTTCTTGTCAGTATCTATTTAAATCTCTGTAGCAATTTTGTTTGGTGTTTCATTTAGGTTTTTCTTTTTGTTTTTAAGTTCTTAAAAATGTTGTCTTAACTTCTTTGTCTCTTGAAATTGTAAACAATTTTTTTTGATATGACCTGTTTGGTTGCAAAAGTAGCACACTTTTGATGTCTTTTTCTATTTAGTAATAACTTTATTATCTTCAATATATATGAAGTGAGGGATTCTTTGTCTAGCTCTGAGTCTTCTGTATTGTCAAAAATAACAATCTATTGGTCTGTCATATATAAAGTACCTTGATAAGTAATAGTTTAATTGAGATAATTTTTCTGAAATTTTTGAATGCTTCTTTAACCAATATTGAGACTTGTTCTTTGGTGCCTAAAAAAATATTTCTCACTTTGACTGGAAGAAATGACTTGCATGCATCTATAAGAATATATCCATGGTAAGTTTCATTAAAGATCTTGACTCTTTTGATTGCATAATGTATCATTCAGTTATGATTTATGAATATGATTTCAAAATGAGATCTCATGCCTTTTCTAAAGTGTTGTTTAGTATTTATTATGTCTTTTTCTAATTCTTTATATAGAGAGGTCATAATTTCATTTAGAGAGTTATGAAAACTAGAAATATCAATAATTAGTGCATTATTATTTTTAAATCTGACTTGATTTTTAGCTAAGAAAGCAACAAAAGTAGATTTTTTTTTTTCAGTTTAGCTATCAAGTTTGTGTTTTGTTTGGTTACTAAGGCATAACTTTGAGTAACATTGTCTGCAAATTAAATTTTTATGATAGCATGTGCTTCGATTGTTATATCTAACATATGACTGTTTTTGTTATTGTTTTTATTTTAATTACCTGTTTCATTTCTATGTCTGAACATGTTTTCCAAAGCCCAAGCACTTTTTTCATTTTGAATCATGTTTTCTAATCAGTTTTCATTATTTTGAACTATTACTACTAGTACTAAATCTTTATCTTTTACTGGTTTTATGTTTTCTTGAGTTGTTGAAATAAGTTTGTTGTCTATATTGTTCATTTTTTTAGTAAAAAAGTTGTCTATATTTTCTTCTTTTTTAAGGTCAAATTTTCATACTTTGAAGATTTTTTCTGTTGATAGTAAGTTTACTCTGAGTGAAAGCTTTTTTTTTTTAGGACAAGAGCTCTGGCCTTTGTTAGTATCTTATTTGATAAGTTTTGATTTCTTTTTGTTAAGTTTATGATTATTATTTTTATTTACCTTTTCTGATCTAATATAAAACAGAAAAGAGTTTTTTTTTAATAATTTATTTAATAATTTATTTATAAATATATATAAATATATATAAATATACTAGCTTCCATATTAGCTCTTTTATTTCTACAGTGAACAGCACAATGTACTTTAACTTGCTTGACTAAAATTTTCAGAACCAATTATTTAACAATTTAATTGCTAAAAATTTTAAATATATTTTTCAAATAATATTATAAACTAATAATTACTAAATCTTAATATTAACTCAACAAAATATTACAAGCAACCAAGTATTGTTACTATTATTAGAATTTTAAATAGTTTGATAAAGTATAAAAATTATATATATAGATTTTAAGCATCATATAAGTAATGCCAAATAGTCTTTTATTTCAAGTTATACATACAGCATTTTATTTTATTTACAATTTTTCTTGGCAGTTAATTTATAGAAAAAGTAAATATTGAGATTTATACTAGTATTTTTGGCTATTTGTGTTTAATCCTTATAGCTAGACATATAAAAAAAATAGTATTTGATTATAAATATTAATCAAAAATTAAATATAAATCAAAATTATATAATAATCAATAATAATCATTTTTTTTCAAAAGGTTTAATGATAAATTTTTTAGCAATTTATTAGATGTTATTTAAATAATCTTTGGCAAAGTGAGGATGGCGATTCTAGTGTAGTAGTTGGGTTGTCATCCTTCAAGTAGCAGATCTAAGGTTCAAATTCTACCTATAACAAAATTTGGAAATTATATCTGCATTATGGTAACTGTCTTCTGTTGATCAGTTGGCCTCATGTGGCTGTTACCCAGATATACCAAGTTGGGTCCTTCTGACATTAGGAGCTCAGGCATCTATGTGAAATGTAACATTACACATACATAGAGGAATGTTTATCATTGTTGCATAATACTTCAATGCAAATTTATTTTTTTTTTTTTTTTTGGAGTTAAGGTGAGGTCATGCCTCAGGTCTGTTTATTCAAACATATTGTTACAGTTTGTA
>CAJVQA010003351.1:0-19662 GCA_910591915.1 Cetraspora pellucida | reverse complement strand
AATCGAGGAATTGATCGTCGTAACCGCTATCACGTGGGTCCCGGCATCCAATTTCTATCACGTTATTGGATCTAACAGTAGAAACGATATCGATGAGTTCATGAGTTTATTGCGATTTCTTGTTTTTTTTTCACCTTTATTCGGATTTCGTGTCTTTATTCGTATTACACATTGATCTTACAATCAGATTGGATGAAAATTACGGGACTGCAAAATCCTTGCGCCATAACTATTTTACAAATTAATACAATAAGATTTATATAGAAAATAAAAATATATAATTAATTTCGGTCAAAGTCGTGGCATATATATTGTAAATGCAACGGAATTTAAGCGGATTTGGAATTTGACAAAATTAGAGAATTTATTTTATATAAACCTACACTACACACTAACTTCTAATTCTACTAAAATTCCACTTTCACTTACAACATATACAATTAAATATAATTTACGTTTTTAAAGAACCATAAAATTATGACAAATTGATTATGCATTAACAGTAAATTAAAATTTAACTGCGTAATACATTTACTAAAATAGCCAATCAGGCTTTAGATAGTGTGAGCTCCAGAACATGATCAGTCACGTGAAAAATACATGATTTATTGTATTATGGAGCGAGGAAGTATTTTGGATGCGGAAAGGCATGCGGGATGCTGAAGGTTTTCATGACAGAAATTAGAAATTCTTAAAGATAATAGGAGCATATAGTTTTATTGAGTATTATAATATATATAATAAGGTATTTGTAAGGGGCGAAAATTCATATTATAAATAAAGGCCGAAACGGCCCTTGAGAGAATTAAGTCTCGTTTGTTGTATTAAATAACAAGTCCCAATTTTATAAATCACCCATAATATTAAACTATTACTATTACGATTATAAACCCCGTAAATGCCATAAAAATCGTTATTCGCTTAAGTTCTTTATCACGTGATTTAACATGCCTTACTTTGCTGACCCAAGTAACCGAAGCCTTAATCACCCACCAGCAAAATCTAACACACCTTTTCGTAAGGTTACCTATCGTCAGTTACTTGAGATTGTGAATTGTGGAGCGATTGAGTCGCAGTATTCACTTAACTCACAATGGTCACCAATTTCACCAGCTCTATTGCAGGCAGACTAATCAGTTGATTATTATTTGAAATAATCTAGTTGTCGCTGGCGGTGACATGACACTAGATTGCAATTGCAACCCAGATCGTGCAATGGAATAAAAATAAACGCCAAAATTAATTATCGGTTAGTGCCAGTGTTAGGGTAGAGCATACACTATAGTGAAATTTTACGAAAACAACGTTATATCTGATACCATGATGTGATTGGCCAATTGCAATCCGGTGACTGTCACCGCCGGCGACAAATAGCAATTATTTACCAGATTCACATAAATTTTATTCTCGAGGTTTATGTTGCATGATATGAACAGATTTAGCAATAAATTATAAAAAAAATTACCAATAATTGATCATTATTATTAACACCAGCAGTAACATTACCGCGACATTTTCTCTTATTGTTAGATAAGAAAAATATAGAAATAGTTGATGTTAATGTATGTTAAAATACTTTAGTACTTATATTTTTATGTTCTAAAAAGATACCATAGACAAAATTGCGATTTTCTTATTCTTTTGCTATTCATTTCAAAAGTTACTTAGTTTTAAAAATAAAGATCATACGTACCTTTGCAATTATAGAAATTGCACTACTTATTATATCTCTACACAATTAGATGGAATTCTCTTTCTTCACATAGTTATACAGAAAGTTGGGCTTTTTTTTATTTTGTCTATTTAGTTTTATCTTGTTATTTATTTTAACCCTAATGGTAAGTATCGAATTTAGAAACTGAAAAAGAAACTCACTATTTTGTAGATCATGGCGTACAGATAGAAAATCAGATTTTTTATTCTCCTGAATTAGAATAAATAGAAATGTACGTATGTAGTACGTACATGCGTACATACTTCGTAAACTTTAAAATTATCACTTCTTATAAGATTAATTACGTACCGTATTTTCATTATTTCGAGACGCGCATGGGAGTCATTTCTATGTTGTATATGTTATTATTTCAGTTCATAGACAATTAATTCATTGACAAGGTTCGCATTCAGTACAGTTCATTTCACACTTAATCCTCCAACAATGCAAAGCTATTAATGAAATAAACAATCTACTAGCTGTATATGTCTGTGAACTAATTGTCTGTAAGATAATCTGTTCTATAAATTAATTGTTCGATTTCCAGGTGGTACAATTTTCCAAATAATGTCGAACACTTCCTAAATTCTTTAGTATACTATATAAAAAGGGGTACATCTATGTACACATCTAAATTGCGCAAATTTGATCATCTCGGATCAGCCCGTCGAAACAAGCGAAAAAAAGAGAAACTGCAGTTTAAGCCTACCTTGGAGCATTAATAAAAGTATCGGGAAGTTGATTTATATTAAAAAAACCACCTTTAACCATAACCTAACCCTAATCTAAATTACCCTAACTCTATTCTTATTTAAAAAACGTTAATCAAAAGTGTGTACATAAATGCATCCATAAAAAAAGTCTATCCGGTTTTAAATACTCTATTGAAATCGATAAATCGATCAAGAAATTTCTATTTGTAAATTTTTTAATGACAGCAGAAGATATTAGTAATTCTAAATGATCTTAATTGCATCCTTTTGCGAACCTTAATACGTAAAGAAATCCAGTTTATCGATTTCAATAAAGTATGTATTTACATATACATTTTATTAATGCAGATTTAATATGCTACTATTTTAATACCATTTGATTCGTCTTAATAAAGTTTTATTTTGATTAAAAAAGTAAATATTCAAAGAATCAAAGAACATAGTTTTACATGGCGTCAATCATATGAATGATAAATTCAATGCAAAAATTGAATTACACAAATGCATATCGGGGTTTTTTTGACCAATAAAATCCAATTAAATCATTGGCGTCTGAAAAAATAGTAATGTACGTGATGTTACACGAAAACAATGTACGAAAATCATTCCTCAAATAAAATATGTATAACAAACAAAAAAAAAAGCAATGAATTCATGTTATTATAATAAAATAAATACAGTTGACAGTTACCAGTATTTTATTCGAGAACTTTATTCATTTTTTTAAAATTGAATAATGCCAAATATAGTTATCCCAATGAACTTCTTATTCAAGAAATGGGCCAAATCTTAATTCTAGGGTATTATTTTTAGGGGATACTATAAACGATGGTCAAAGGTAATCTTTAAATCTTTCTTAATATGACATAATTCAATTAATTGGACATAAAAGTATAGAACTAGTAACTCACAATGAAATTATTCAGTCTTCTTTATAATCCTTTAGCACATTATATAATTTTGTTATTCCTTTGTTTATTCATATCATCAACATCATCACAGTTTAACTACTTTAACTACACTGAGAGTATCTCAGGAAAATACGCTTACAGTGACTTTCTCGTACTAAACATTCAAACTTATGGTGATGGGACAACCCTCGTTCATGTTGCTCGAAATATATCGACATCAACAGCAACAACTCCTAATTTCAATTGTTCAGGATTGAAATTAGAACCAATGTTACGGATAAGAGTTATTCAATTAAATGGATCTGTTATCGAAATTAATTCTCAATCCAATTTAAATTTTGATCCTGTGAATTTTTGTATACTTAATAATACTCTTGGTAATATAGTTAATCCTATTACAATATATCCTTTAAGAGATCAGTTTATTCTAGTAAATTATATTGTAGCTATAAATTCTTCTGATCCTACAACTTATGAAGAATGGGGTCAGGTCATTGACTGGAGTGGCAACAGTCTAAGGTATGTGTGTTAATAATTGATATCATAAATATTTTGTAAAGTATATATATATATATATATTATTAAAATATTATTAAACTATTATTAAAATCAATTTATTTTTTAATATTAAAATCTCCAGTAAATTACGTTATGGACAATCTTATGTTAGTCTTAACAAAACTTGGAGTCCAAATAGTAAAATTCAGTTAAACGTATTAAAAAATTATGGATTTCTTAGAGCGGCTGCCATCAGAATAGGTGACTCGCAAATGACTGTATGGCAACAATATTCAATGTAATTTACCATCTCTATCTCTATGATATTTATATTTATATTTATACTTATACTTTAATAATCAATTATTATTATAACCATATAGTGGTAATTCTGGAAATTTTTCTTTGGATAAAAGCGATAATATGTCAATCACTTTAGATGCTACTAGCACTCAACAGACTACACTGTTAGCTACCGTTGATGGTGGTTACGCTATATTGAATGCTAATTTTACTAATGATGATAGCTCATTGTTAGCCAAAAGTGGTGGACTATATGCGACCTTTATATCCTACAATCTAACATTTCCACCTAGTCAAGCTCAATTATATCAAGTAACACTTGACAACATAACCTATAATGGCCTTTATTGTGATTATGCTGTTCTTGGTTATTTATGTGTAATTAGTACCAACGTAATTAATCCAGCCACAACCAATTCGGAAATATATTATTTAAAAATTCATTTTTTAACTGCTGGAACTGTAACAAATGTCAAATTAATAAAAAATATCCCTAACGTAACCGGTCTGTCCATGCAAAATTGGAAAATGAAAACAATGCCATTTGGTGGTTATATATTAGAAAATACTGATATTGCTAATAATATTCATTATATTTATTCTTATAATGACGAAACTGATATTCAAATTTCTTCTCCATTATTACTTAATACAAATTTCCTTGATGTAACTACTATTATGAAGAATAATAATACTTTTCTATTTGCTTCTCCTTATACGAATAATGCTCAATGGTCTTTACTTAGTTTTCAGCTCCCTAAAGTTTTCAACCGTGGTAAATTTTATAACTACTTCTATAATAATATAATTTTTAATATATTGTGTTATTAATAATATAATTTTTAATATATTATGTTAGTAATAATAAATTCTTTATTTTTTTTTAGCTAGTAATTATGGTAATATTCAAATAAGCAATATTAACCCACCTAATAATGCTTATGTCGATTCATCAACAAACGTTCTAAAAATTACATTTTATGAGCCTGTTCTTTTATCAACGGGAAATATCACCATATACAAAGCTTCTAATGGTAGTGAGAGACAAAGAACTATGGCAACAATGACTGATCAATGTAGTATCAGTTCAGATGGATTAACCGTTAATATAAAAGTCATTGAAAGCACTTTTAATGAATTTGGTGAAAAATATTATATTCAATTGGATGCTAATTTTGTTAAAGATAAAAACTTGAGTGAACCCTTATCAGGAATTGATAAAGAAATTGTGAATTATCAATCATGTAATATATTTTATTCATTTTATCTTATAATTTTCTTTTTAATAATTAATAACTAAAATTCTCCGTTATGATTGTCATGTCATGTAATTTAGCATATACTGCGCAATCATCAGGTAATAAATATTTTTAAGAATTATTGCAACTTTAAATTTTTATACATTTAAAAAAATTCATCATATATTTTTTTTTACAGAGGAAGCTGCTGTCGGTTTAGCTCAATTTACTACAATTGCAACAACAAAATTTGAAGCACTCTCTCAAGATGATAAAACAAAATATTTTAATTCTTTATTAGATGAAATTTCTGAAAAAGTACCAGTACGACGTAGTCGATTAACTACAGATGGAAATTTTCAATATGTTTATTCTGGTTATGATAAAAATATTAAAAATATTCAATTTAGTATTCGTATAAATTTAACTGATCAAGTACAAAGAGAAAATACTGTTCCAGGGATCGTATCGAATTTAGATAATATGATTAGATATAAGAGTATCACTACTTTCTCTGATGGTTTAACAAATGATTTAGATCCAACTTATGGTTTTAAGACAAAAGGTGGTTTATTGGGTGATTATGGAAAAGCAATTATTCCTTTATCCTTGGTTGCTGGTGTAAACGCTGCGATCTTCTTCATGTCCCAGACTGAGGTAATTAAAAGTTTTGTTTTTTCTTCAATATTAAAAAATATTAATTTCTTTCATTCATTGACAGAATAAAAATGAAGCAAAACAATTAGAAGAAAAAGGAAACAAAGTAGGGAAAATGGCCGAGAATATAATGGAAAAGGCTGAGAAATTCAATATAAAGACGGTGGCCAATGTATTCTCAGGGGGATTATTCGTTTTCTCTCACTCGGTCTTTTCAACTACATTTACTTTTTCTGATGTTAATAGTAAACCAGAATACAGTTTTCCAAGGTGCCTTATCAATTTTTTTTACTGATGATTGAACCTATTTTTAAAATTTTAATTTAATCTTTTTTTTTTTTTTTTTTTACCTGAAAACAGTAAAATCATCTTGATCTTTCCAATAGTAGTAAATATTGTTATGTTTATTTATATAATCTGCAAGAAACTCATTGCGCAAAATATGCAAGCTATGCAAAACATCGACATTACTTCTTCTTATAAAAACTATTTATTAGTTATTTTAGCATTGTATAACAGTGAAACTATAGCAATTATAAACAAAATATCAATATTTAATGATAATTTTAATGTCACGACTAAAGTTAGGGCGTTTCTTGATACTTTTATTAAAAATATTCCACAATTAGCTATTCAGGTTAAGTAATAATAATAGATTTATTTTGCAATGTTTATTTTTTTTCTGATTAATTCTTATATTCTTAATATTTTATTTAAAATAGGTTCTATATTTTAACTCAATCGTAACTTATAGTATCATTCCATTTCTTACACTATGTACAACTATCTTTATGATTTGTCTTACGAGTCTTTGTTCAGCATATGAGTTATTTAAAAAAAGAGAAGATAAAGAAAATGATGTGTTAAAAGGTGATAAAAATAATGAAGGTAATGATGGAACTGATGGTTGAAATTATGGTTAATTAATGGATTAATGAAGAAAAAGGGAAATACGGAAATTGTTAACATATCATAAAGTTATAATTTGAAAATAAAAAATCTTTTTTTTTAATAATAATTTACCAAAAAATTGGTTACTATTTATATATTATATTTGATTTTACCATTTTTACTATTTTAGATTTTTTTTTTTTTTTAAAAAAAAAAAGCGAGGCCTGGACCTATTTCTTTATTATCATTATACAAATTTTTATATGACATAATTGAATACAATGTTATGGGGAACTAGAGACTAAAGCTAATTACTTTCGATCTAGACTTTGCTAAGAAGGTCCAAGGCCTCTTAGTCTATGTGTACAGTGTTTGTTGTCGGTGTATTGTTGAATAAAGTCAGGAAGTCATTTATTGAATTTGATTTGTACAGCCTCTGTAACTGAATATGATTGCGCTTGTATAATAGAGGTGTTAGTTGTTGTGATAGTATGGTTTGGGTTTTGAGTCTGTGTTCTGGGTATGCTTGTACAGTGATGTTTTCAGATTTGCTCATAGATATTCTTGAAAAGCTTGTGATGAAAACATATTGTATGTTGTTTGTTGGTCAGGGTTAGGTATTTCGGTTGTGGATATGGTGCCAATTGGCACTAAGTTGATTATGGTAATGCATTCTGCAGTAGGTATAGTGTCAGTATGAATTTGTAATTTAGTGTATATAGATTTGAGTGTATTTTTTATTATTTGTTTATAATGTTGTGCTGTTGAAGGAGCATATAAGCCAGTAATTATTGTCTTTAGTATAAGCATTGCATTGTGAACATATTGGGTTAGGTATGTGTTTGAATGATGCTGATTAAGTTTTTATATGTAAATAATTCATCAAATAGCACTTTAATTTAGAAGAACTTTAGTTGAAATTTCTTTGAATATGTAATTCAGGTTTTAGACTTGTCATTGTAACTAATAAATTGAAAGGTTGCTTTCCAGTTGATTGCATATTTTTATCAGATTTTTATTCTGTTCTGGAATTATTATCTTACCATTGCTTGCATATTTATAAAAACTAACTGCATCGTTGAAATATAAGTATTGTAAATAGTTGGTTATATGAAATGTTAGTAGTTAGTATTTCATCAAATGGCTTAATTTATTTAATGTTGAGAAGATTATTTGTTTGTTTACAACAATAGTTTTAATTCTAATTTGTGTACTCAATTTAGAATATTGTATAAAGTTCTTGTTCTGTATATTTATGTGGGCAAAGTTATTGTTAGTTCTTAAATAAAGGCTTGGTGTTTTATATATAACACTAGAATGCAGTTTTTTGAATAAGCAGTAAACAGCAGAACAGTTGCTATATATTGAAAATATATGTCAAATATCCAAACAAGATTCTAAACTAAAGTATATAAAGGAATTTGATAATTTTTTAGATTGCAACTGAATGGTTGTTTGGTGCTCTGGTTACGTATAGATTAGTTTGTATTAGTTTTTTTCCTATAAGTTCTTAATATATAGGTCAAAGAATAGTTTAGACTAAAGGTGTTTAGGTTAAGATTTTTTATATATATATTTTTTTTCAGTTTATAGAAAGACTTCTTTGGTCTTGTAGTTTTTATTAAGTGTTTTTTAGTTCTACCAATGTAAAAGAAGGGTATTACATTTTTGCATATTATTGAAACTACAATTAACTATGTATACAACTTTAGTTATTGTCTATATAAAAGTTCTGCCTATAGGTTACCTGCTAATTGTTATACTTGAAACCTGTCTGTAGGTTCTTTGTTTGAAGTCTCTGATTTTTAATGTTTTTTTTGCAATATTAAAACAAGCTTAATTTTTTGATCATCAAACCTTAGAACTAATTTACTTTTGAAATAAACTCTACTAAAATGAAGTAGGTCTTATATTACATCCATTTTAGATTTTTTATATTAAAGGTAATTCTATTAGATAAGACTAATTCTTTTTACAAATGTTAATAATATTCTTTATATTTTTCACTATAGTAGTACTTGCACTTTGCTATATCAGTTTTCTTTTAAAAATTTCTTAAATTTAATGTATACCTTTACTTAAACTTCTATAAGGCTTTGTATCTAATTACAAGTTTTAATTTTTTGGTTATAGAGCATTTATCTTTAGCCAAACTTAAACTGTTGATCTTGTTTGTAAGAAAACAGAAGCTTAGCAACTAAGCTATAAAACACAAACTCTAGATTTTATATATATATAGATTTTTTTTTAAATAATTATATAAAAATAATTGTTTTGAATTTGGCTTAAAGTATGGTTATTTTTATAGCATTTTATGTTTTTGATATTTGAATAAAGTTATTTTTTACTATTAATTTGGTTTAAATATTGTATTTTTGTATGCAATAATTTTACAAGTTTTAATGATAATAAGCATTCTATACATTTTGCTAATTAGTTGTTATTTGTATTGTGTTTCTAATAGGTAATAATTATGTTTGAATTATTTTTTTTATAATTTTATTTATTAATATTTATAGTATATATGCAATTGTTTAGCTTAGTTTTGTAAACATAGTTGTTAGTATAATAAATAGATTAAAGTTTGTAAGTAATTTATATATTATTTATTATTATATAAATTATTTTTTTTTAACTATTCCAAATAATAACATTGTGAAGCATGTGTAGCACTCTTTTTATTAATTATAACTACTAAGTTATTATTTACATTTTAAAAAAATTATTAGACTAAGCATTTGTAGATTTTCTTATAAATAGGCTTAGCAAGATTTTTGTTATATAGTAAACTAATCTTCTTAAAGATTTTTACTATAGCTAAAATTGCTTATTCTGGATATTGGATGTTTTCTTATTTAAAAGCTGTATAGCCACACTATATTTTATATATAATATGCATATATAGTTATAAAATAGTTCTATATGTTTTTGTTTTTTCTGTAATATTTTTTAGAAATATTTTTTTTAATGAGTTTGGTATAAATTCAGTTTGGCCTGTTATTAGAAATTTGTAAGCTTTTATCTAAATTTTTTTATTAATTTTACATTCTATTACAAAGTGTTTAATAGTCTTTATATTTTCTAGATACTAAAAGCATTCACCTAAGTCTGTTGCTACAAAATAATGAAGTCTGTATTCTAGTAATAAAGTTCTGTGAAAGAGTCACTAAAAGATGTCTTTTTGTCTGTTAAGTATTGCTTTTTGAAGAATCCAATTGTTGGTTTAAGTTTGTTTTATAGGATCTAATTGGTTTGTAATTTTGAAATTATGTTTTCTCAAAAGCTTTATTATAAGTTTGATTGTTATTTTTGATTTTTTTTTTCTTATCAATTTCTAGTTTTGTAGAGTTCTAAAGCCAATTAAATTTTGTAAATATCTTTCTTTTAGCTTTTTTTCAAACTAGGAGGTAAAGTTTCCAATTTGTGAACCATGTTGTAATTTTAATTAGTTGTGTAGTAAGTGCTTCTTTAACTAAAAGGTTTCTCTTTTAAGCAAGTACAAATAAGATTCTTTTTTTCTCTATTTTTGTCTACAGAAGATCACTAGAGATTAGTTTTATTCAGACTAAAATCAGCTTAGCTTCTAGCAAGTTGCCAACTATCAGTGCTTATAAGTCTTCTTGTTTATGTAGTTGTTAGAAAGTAGAGTATTTCAGCAGCATTTTGAAGTTGTTTTTGATCTAATAGATAAGAAGCCTATTGATTTCTGCTATTTGCTTTTTGTTTAGTAGCATTAAATATACAATATACCAAATTTTTAAAAGAATTAGTAAGTTTGCTAGCATAATTTTTTTTTTTAAAGATAAGTTTCTATAAGCAAGCATTTTTAGATTTAATTTAAGTTTACTTATAGCTTCTTGTCATAAGCCTTTTTTTGGTATATTATCAGTAATGATGCTATATTCTAAAACTGTAATATGGGTTTGTTTTTCTAGTTTTTAAATTAAATTTTTTTTAAAAAAGTCTTTTCTTTTTTGTGTTTGTAAATAGTATTAGGTTTGTTTTGAGCTTGTTAATTTTTGCATTAGAAGCTTTTTTATAATAATCAAATATGTCTAGTACTGTTGTTTAGTTAAAGTAAGAGCTAATGCCTAAAGTTAAATTATCTGCATATGTTGCATATTTGAAAAATTGATTGTTGACTTTAATTCTTATTACTTTTTTGTTTATTATATTTAGCAGTAGTTTAAATGCCAATATGTATAAAAAAGAAAAGAGAGAATTTTCTTGTCTAACTCCTTTTTCTATTTTAAAGAAGTTTGAGATATATTTTAAGTTCAAAATGTATGCCTCTTGTTAGAAAAATAAATTTTTTATTAGGTTTTTAAATTTTTTATTAAAGCCCATGTTTTCTAATACCAGTTAAAGAAAATTATAAAGAAAATTATAACTTATTTTATTAAAAGTTTTTTGCTAGTCTATAAATAGCATTTAGTGCTCTTTTGTATAATCTTTTTGGTTTCTTAGAATTGTAAGAATGTCTATTGCAGAGTCTGTAATTAGTCTGTTTAGGATAAAGCCTTGGTAATCCTGAAGTATAATTATTTTACAAATTATGTTTAGCCTGTTGATAATGATTTTTATAAAAATTTTAGCATCATAGTTAACTAGTGATATGGGTCTTCAATTGTTTATATTATGTAGCTCTTTTGACTTCTTTGATATTACTATAACTAGATTCTTGCACTATAAGAAAAACATTATTTTTGAAATTAATACTTTGTTAAAAATTTGTTCTAAAATAGGTGTAATATGTTCTTTTGTAAGTTTATAGAATTTATATATAAGGCTATTCAGTTTTGAAGACTTGTTGTTTAGTAATTTTTGAATAGTTGTTGCAATTTCTTTTTTGAAAATAGGTTCTGTTAGCTTTTTATTTATTTGTATAAAAACTTTTGAAAGTCTTTAGTAATTTGTTTTACTACTTTGTAATTAGTTTTTTCTTTGCTATATATTATAGAATATTGTTCTTTGATATAGTTAAGTACTTCTTTTTTATTAAATTGTTTCTATATTAAAAGAATTTGTATTTTTGTAAGAACTGAGTATGAGCTTCTTCTCTTAAAACATGAATAGAAGTATTTAGTTAATTTTTTTTTAGTTCTATCTAGTTTGTTTTTAATCAACATTGTTATCTATATATTAGCTCAGCTAAATCTAATTGAATCTGTAAGTTAAGTCTGTCTAGTCTAATAAAATAATGTATCTGGTTGGAAGCTTTAGATATAATTTCTTTTAGTTAGCTAATTTCTTGTTAAGTCTTTCTATTTTGTCTTTTAAGACTTCTAGTTTTTTGAAAGCTTTTATAATTGATTTGATATAAATTTTGTGCATATCTTAGCTCATTACAAAATTGCATTTTTAATTTTATCTAAAGCTTTTTTTTTAAGACTTTGTTCTTAAATAAGTTTGAATCAAATCTCCAAAGTGTTGAATGTCTGAGTTTCTGTTCTAAGCTTAAGATGCATTCAACTAAAAAATGATCAAAGTTTTCAAATTTTGTTCTAGTTTCTAATTTGAGATAACTGTAGTTTTTATATATAAAGATGTAGTTTAGTCATATAGTTATTATTTGGTTATTATGTATATTTTGATTAAATGTATAAATAAGATTCCATTTAAAGAAAGAAGCTGAATCAATAAATTTTTTTGTAATTTCATTAAGTAGTATTCTTAAAGGTTATTTTCTATTAATTTCTGAGTTTAAGTTTGTATTTAAGTTTTCTGCAATAATGTTGATCATGTTTTCTTTCTTGTCTATATTCTAATCATTAAAGAATTCAGTTTTGTTTAAAGTATTTGGTAATGTATAAACATTCATCATATAAAAAGAAAACTTCTTAAATGTGAAATATGTTAAAATTATTCTGTCTTCTTGTAATTTCTTAGTATTTTTAAATTTTAAATTTTTGTTTTCTGCTAGAACTGCTGTTCTGTCTGTCCAAATTGAGTCAAAAAGCTATTGGTCTTTTAGAAATTGTTGAGTTGCAGTATTAAAAATATTTATTTTTTTGTAAAAGAATAATGTATAGTTTATAAGATTTTAATAATATTAATGTTCTAGCCTATTTGTTTAAATTGTTTAAGCTTTTAATATTTAATGTAGTTATTTTGATTAAGTAACAGCTAATTAAAATAAATTATTTAGTTTTGAAACTTTTACAGGCTCTTTGCTTTGGATCATCCTAGACATTTTATTTGTTAACTACTTTATAAGATTTTAAATCTTTATACTTTCTTTTTTACAGATAACTAAAGTAAAAGTTGGGTCTTCTGCTTTTTTTTGCTCATTTGTTTGAGCATTTTCCAAATCTATATCATTTATTACTAACTTTTGTACTGTGTTAAAACTGTTTTCAATAGGAATTTCAGTAGATAAAATATCTGTTTTATTATTTATATCATGATTTAATATATTTTCTTCTGTTTTTTTTTGCTTTTGTGAGCATGTCTTTTTTATATTTATGTCTTAAGTTTCTTTTTGCATTAAAAGGTTTTCTTTTTTTTCTGTATATAAGATAGCCTTTGTTGAGTTTTTAATAAACATTCTGTTTTGTGTACTTTTTTTTTGAATTTTTGAAAATAAAGTCTTAGATTTCTTGTTTTTTGAAATTGTGCATAGTTTTTTTTTAATATATTCTGTTTGGTCACAAATGTAACAAACTTTTGGTTCCTTTTTCTATTTAGTAATAACTTTATTATGTTTAATGTAAATAAATAAAAAGATTTTTTGTTCTAATTTTAAGTCTTTAGTGTTATCAAAAATAACAATTCATCGGTCTGTTATGTATGTAGTATCTTTGATAAATAAGAGTTTAATTGAAACAATTTTTTAAAATTTTCGAAATTTTCTTTACCCAAATTGAAGATGTGTTCTTTGGTTTCTAATAAAACATTTTTTACTTTAATTGGTAGAAAAGATTTATATATATTTGCAGAATACAGTTATAATATGTTTTATTAAAGATTTTAATGACATTAGTAGTATAGAATGTTTACTGATCTTGATTTAGAAAAACAATTTCTAAATAAGATCTTAAGTCTTTTTTGAAGTATTGCTTAGCTGCAACAATATCTTCTTTTAAACCTTCATATAAAGAAGCTATAATTTTATTAAAGAAGTTACAAAGATCTGAAATTTTAATGATTAGTATATTGTTATTTTTTGATTTGATTTAGTTTCTGAGAAAAAAAACCTAAAGGTTAATTTTCTCTTTTTTAATTTTGCTAACATATTTGTATATTGTTTGGCAGCTGATGCATAACTTTGAGTAGTTTTGCATCTATACTGTTTTTATATAGTATGACTATTTCATATTCAGTAATAGGCATATAACTAATTTCATTGTTGTTTACATTTTATTGTTTGTTTTGTTTAGGTAATTTGATGTGTTTTCTAAAGTTGGAAGTTATTATCTCTTTGGATAATATTTTCTAACCAGTCTTTCTTATTTTGGATTACTACTATAGGTACTAATTTTTACTTATTACTTCTATTTCTTCTTAAGTTATAAATACATATTTAGAAGATGCCTTGTCAGTTTTTTCTGCCCAAGGATTGTTGTCTTTTTTTCTTTCAACATTATGTTTGCATTTTATAGAATTTTTTTGTTAATAAAGGTTTAATTCTTAGGAAGAGTTTTCTTTTTTTTAGTACAAAAGTTCTAACTTTTGAAATAGTTTTTTTGTTAAATTTGCTTTTATATTTAGTAACTTTATATTTGTTTTATTTATTTTCTTTTTCCAATCAGAAGTGAACAGAAAAGAGTATATAAATTATTTAGACTTTTGGCTTCTTGGTATTTTTATATATTGCAATAAAAAGTTACTCAAATAATTGTTAATTAATGTAATAGTTATATAATTGTTTAATGTCTAAATTTTGTAATTATTTAGTTTTATTTTATATATATATATATAATATTTTTTTTATTTTTATTAAGATCAATGTTTACAGTAGCTATTGTTTTTATCAAATTTGTTATTATTATTTTTTATTGGTTTTTTTTTAAGATAAACTCTTGAATCTTTTGACTTTTATAACACTTTTTAGTAATATGGTTCTGTAAGAAACTATTACAGAAAGAGTGTACAATTGGCTACATGTGTAACTTTTTTAATTATCTATTTAAAAAGTCTGTCTGAAGGTTTTTTACCAATTGCTATATTCAACATTTTTGCTTTAATGTTTTATTTTAAATTCTCTAAACCATTAATCTGTATTAATTTTATAGCTATAACATCTTTAAAGAGTTTATTTAGTCTAAAAAAAATATATTACTAATATAATAAGTTAATTAAGAAAGAAAATTTTGTTATATCTAAGTTGTTTTTTAAAAACAGAGTATTTGAAATAAAAAGAAAGAAAGAATTCAAAAGCAATAATTTTATTATTTAAAGTATATAGAATGTTGTAAGTTGGATTAATTAAAAATACCTAGCCAAATATAATACTAAAGTTTTCTAACAACCAACCTCAAAAACTAAATATTTAACAAACTTAAATTTTATTGTTCTGTTCTTACCTATATAAATAACACTTTATAGATTGTATCTTAGTAGCAAAAACTCTTACAAATTCTATCTATAGCAGAATTTTTTACAATATGACTAACATACAAATTAATACCACTAAATCAATACTCACAACTAATAATCTTCCAACTAATTACAGTTCTATTACTTATAACAGTTATTTACTTAATTTTTATTCTTTAAATAAATTATTTAAGTTTCTAGAATGCTGGTTTACACTTAATAACAAATAAACAAAACAAACTAAGCTTATCACAGCTGAATTATTACATATTGTTAAAATTGTAAGCACTAAAAAAATTACTAACACATATACATAATATATTGTTAATATAGTTATTATCTTTACAATTGATACTACATTCATAATATTGTTTTTAGTTAGAACATATATAATAGAATTCTTATCAATCATATTAAACTTGTTAAAAACAAAGCCAAACTTAGTCATATAATTCTTATTAGCATATTACTCTATTTTTAACTATATAATATTCAGAATATATAAGATATTCAACTTCAAAACCATATTACAAACTATACCAAAAAACTTAATTCTTCTGATTTTCTTGGTATTAGTACTTATATTTGGTTTTAACAACTTCAAAATAATCTTTGGTTACCTACTAATATTTTAATAAATAATAATTCTATTATTAATAAACTAAACACACATACTACTAATTTCAAAATAATTAAACTTTTTAAAGATCTTGATATCACATTTATTTCTAATCCAACTTACAACATTTTATACACTATTCAACAATGTCTATTTTATTAGAATCTTTGCTATTTTTACATCCAAAATACTTAATTTTTAAAAAACAACTTAAGCATCATGATATTCTATATTTTAATCAATTTACTATATATAATAACTTATACTTATTAGACTAAAAACACATTCTCTTTATATATACAAAATTTCTAAAAACAAACAGTCACTTTTATCTATTTACTTAAAAAACCAAGTTACAAGGCATTCTTAAATTATATACTTTATCAACATCTATATCTATCTGATACAAACTACTATAGTTATACAACTGGATACTTCTTATCATACAAAAAACTATGCTTATTACAGTACTTGATAATCAAATTATTGTTAGCAAAGCCAAAAGACATTTGGATCTATTCTTATTATATATTAATAATGTAATATTGAATTACAATTTACTCAATTCTAACTTTATTTACTTATTCATTTTTATATATGTCTTTGCTGCTCTCTCAACTTCCAAACAATTGCTAACGAATGTATAATTGTTATTTTATTAACCTTTTACTTAATTTTTTGGTCAAGTTAACACTTATAACAAAACTCTTAATTTTAATGCTGATCATCTTGATTTTATATACTTTATTACAATTTGACGTCCTACTCAAATTTCAGATTTTCCAAATATTACTATTGTTACTTAACCAATTTCTATAATTTTTGAACATAGTTTATTTATATATAACCTTTAACAAATAGCTAACTATAATGCTAACCTATCAGAATTTCATTTTTACATAAATGACTTTGTTATTAATTTGGGTACTTCATTATGCTCTACAGATATTGGATGGGCTCAAATGCCTAATAACTCTATTCTATATATATTTCAAACTTAAAAAAAACTCTGAACTTGTTTATTTAAAGCTAAACTTACTGCCAACCTATCTGCTCTTATTACTGTTCTTAAAAATAATATTATAAATATATATGCAGATTCTCAATCTATAATTTCTAAATATTAAACTATTTTGAACTTTTTTATAACCTTATTCTATATATATATACTATATTTTTTACTATAAAACTTACTAATTAACTTTGTTAATCTATACAAAATTTAAATGATAGTTATTTATAAAAACTCTTCTTCGTAGATCATTTTACCAAAACTAAACAAAAAGCAAAAAACATTCTAGAAAGAATACAGCAATAACTACTAAGTAAACTGACCTTGGGCCCTTAATTAAACTTGTTCTAAACATTGAACTTGACCTAAAAGAGGTGTCAACCTCAAAAAAACCTCACATTAGTAACCCTGAATAGCAACAACACCAAAAACAAAACTCCAAAAAACAACTTGCATTTTAGTGAAAATGGTCCTAAGGACCTTTATATTTTTACTGACTCAGTATACAGACACAAGATGTCAAGTCCAAAAAACATCAAAAAAACAGTAGAAAACTTACAAACCAATCCACCACAAACTCTGAACCAAACAACCTCTCAAAGCACTTTTTTCTCTTCTTTGTTAGCTTATTTTATTAGCAAACCTGCCATTCTAAAGAATCCTTTATCTACAACTTCAACTACTACTAACCCTCCTACTGAATATGCAAAAGAATTTATTAGTATTAATATAAAAGACCCTGTTAAACTCATCTTTACAGTTATCTTTCTTGTCTCTAACTTCACTAACAAATATCTGTTTACAGTTGATCTTACCAAATCTAGTCATGTCTCCAACCTCATTACTTTTCCAACACAATAGTTGTACAAGCACAAAGAAGCTGCCCAATCAATACTTTTGACTTCACAACTACTAGAAACAATTCTGTAAACATTAGCATCAAATTTCTCAGAACTACATGAAGTTGTGATTTTAACTTAATTATTCAGTTATATGAAAAAGCAAAAAAGTCATACAAGATCTCTAAACACAATAAAGACCTCTTAGTGATACCTTACAACATGATTACAGAACTAGATACAGATGAAGAACTATCACAAACAAGTAACCTTATACAAGAGAATGAACTAACATTTGACCTTATTGCAGGTACAATAGTAAATAATACACAAACTCAGCCCATCACAGAGACACCAAATAGTAATACATAGCCTGAACACAAAACCCATACTAGAAGAAACAAATGGCCCTCATTCTCACAACAAATAACTACAGAAATTAGCAAATCATCAGCCAAAGCAACACAAGTAACAATTAATCAACATCAAAGTAAAAAATGACCTAAACCACAACTGCTTAATACAGAAGAATTACTCAATTCAGAATCTTCCAACAATATTACCACATTATCACCAACATCTATGACTACAATATCTGATACACGAAATATTAACAAGCCACTTATAGCCAAATTACACAAAAGCAGCTTAATATATCTCAGTTCCATTACATTGATGACTCTGAATGGGCAGATATTTTGCAAGCCAAAATTACTGACAAAATTAATACACCATTTGATCAACAAACTTGAATCTATGAAGCAATAACCAAGGCACTTCTAATACCAACTGAAATCTATGATTTTATCAATCATAAACTTATTACTACACCAACTCAACATACAATTCCACTAGCAATATTTCTTAAATTCAAATATCTTGATAC
The DNA here is from genome assembly GCA_910591915.1 of Cetraspora pellucida. Lineage (NCBI taxonomy): Eukaryota > Fungi > Glomeromycota > Glomeromycetes > Diversisporales > Gigasporaceae > Cetraspora > Cetraspora pellucida. The sequence goes on along the minus strand of CAJVQA010003351.1, from coordinate 843 downwards.
CAGATTCTTTATCACCTTTACTAAAAATCCAAATACTACTCCAGCATACTAGAAAGAATATACTAACCTATACAATAATGCTTTGGCTGCTTATAAATAAACTAACCAAATTACAATTACAGATGTAGCTACTCAGAAAACTCTAAATACTATGCTAAAACAAATGCTTATAGCACAATACCTTTCAAACACCAACTTTGCCAACTATACCTCCTTTATGATCTACAAGACTATTTACTATGCCAGAGGCTTCTTATAAATCCAAAATAAGAATGAACAAACATCTACATCCATTTGAGCCACAATTAATAGTGCATTTCAAAAAAAGCTCATACTTTTACCACTAGACTCTAATGAAATTCCTGAACATATCCAAGAAATATTACCATTTACACTTTCAATTACACAAAGATCATATACAAGAGCCACTGTTAACATACTAAGAAAAATCTTCAAATTTGATAAGCTTACAGATAATTATTTTGCAAAACTTCTAACATTGCCAGAAAGTTACCAAGAACTCCTTCTAGAATTGAAAACTTATTTTTCAATTACAAGCAGGCAATCATTACAATATCTCTCATATTTTAGACACAAACTGGCTGACTACTATACTTTTACTGTAATTCCAAATTCATATTTTCAACTTTCACCACCAAAACAACTATTGCCTACTACATATCAGGAACTTAATTATAAAGTCAGAGGACTTTTCCCATTCAACTCATCTACATCCAAAATACCATTAGCTAAGGCAGTTGCACAACTAAAGGAGTATTATATATTTAAACTACTTCCTAGTGATTACTTTATTACCAAACCACTTTTGCCTAACAACCCAGA